>CADDXX010000014.1:1413967-1586526 GCA_902810485.1 Alauda arvensis
CTGTACTTCTTGTGTCCTTCTGGCCCTCCTAGAGGTTGTCTAGAGGTGGGTAACTAGAGCTTACTGGTTCTTTGTGCCTCTAGAACTACTTGACTTTTCCTTTGGCTTTTTTACCAGAAAGAAGCATCTGCAAGGCTTACAGTGYTCCTGGCGTCCCTCTACTTTGACCAAAAGGCCTTTTTTCCCCAGCAGTCCTTACCAGTAGTCTTCTGCCTTAAACTCTCTGTTTCTGTGCCAGGATAGCTTGCAGGAATGGGGCTTATATGAGGATATAATCGCTTGGGAAAGGAATGTAATTAAAAGCAACATATAAAGCAGTTAAAAAAAATCTTCTGAGGACGCTCAGCTGGCACAGTGAGAATCTTGCTGAGAATATTTAATTGTTTGCATTATTAAGTGCAGACAGGTTGGTTTTCATTCAAAACAAACATGGCAATTAAATAAAAAAAACTATGTCAGTACAACATTGTAGCTATGGAATTAAAAAAATTAAAATGTAGGAAACACAAAYATTCAGGCTTTCAAAACTGGGAAAGACTTACTGGATTAACAAAATAATTAAAAACAAACAGTCCTAAAGTTTTATATCAGCCACACTCTAAGGAACCAGATGAAACACTGATGCAGCTGCCTTGATCATTAATATTTTTTTATTCCTGCTTTTCCAGTTAAATGTGCAGCAGAACATATTGCAGCTGATGATATCAAGTGCATGTCATAAGAAACACTTGACAGATRAATTTACATTTATGACATTTACTTTCCTACACGTCCTGTTTTACCATTTAATTTTTRAAGTCTTAGCACATTGACATTCTAATTTAGGTCGTTTCTTTTCAGAGAATATATGAACTTGTTTTCAAGTTTGATAGAAATGTTTGATAGAAATACTGTCAAATATCAGGCAGGCTTGTGTGAGGTAATGCCCAAATAGATCAGAAAAAGTCAAAGCTAATTTTTTTTTTACTGAGAAGGAAATCCAGACTCCCTCTGGAAGACACTACATAGCTTTATCTAGTATGTCTCTTCCATGGATATTAACAAATTAACTTATTTTCACCTGCAAGAAGTAAGAAGCATTTAGCCCTGTTTGAGAAATGGGAAAACTAAGTAGGGAGATTGTTTGACTGCCATAAATCCAAAGAAGGAAACTCCTTCAGGACTATTATTAGCTGTCAGGAGCTCTGTATTTCCCACCACCTGCTCAAACCTATGGACAGAATGATGCCATCCACTTCAAAGGAAATACTTAATATCATATTCTCAAGCATGGATTATCATTAAAAGGTGTATTTTTCCCCAAACTGACCAGTTCCTCTTTAGGAACCCTTTCCTGAGCTGCCGTATTTATTTCCATGATACTTTTACTTCATTCAGACACTGCCTATGCCAAGTCTCAGAAAAAATCAGTTTTTCCCTTTTGTCAAAACTAGTCTGGGGAGGAGGGAATGGAAGATGACAGTGTTGACACTTGAGCTGCTGTGGAGAATCATAAACATGATGCTSTAATACGTAATCCCTGCTGACAGGTTAGAAATCAACGCTCATTAGCACAGAGGGAAGACAAGCATTTTAATGCCTCTGGATTCCATCCACTGCAATTAACACCACATACAGCATATTGTTCACCTAAAGCCATAAATCACAGTAAAAAGTGTCATATTATGCACAGATACTGAAACCACAATAAAGAAAATGAGAAATGGCTTAGAAAAACTAGGGAATACCAAATTTTTTCATATGACCAATTGGAAACTAAAACTAGTGCTGAAAATACTTTAAAGTATTACTATAAAGTAAGATGGATGGTTCTCATAAATATGTCTGAAGATCTCCATTTACCTGAATAAACTGCATTGCTGTAATGCCTGTGGGTCCAACCCTACCAAGGCAAATAATCAAGAGTAAGGCAGTAGTATTCCTGAAGTGAACATATGAACTTATGTGCTGTAGTCTATATGGAACTTAATGTAATTTTTGGTAGAAGTCTTCCTGAATTTTATAAAGGCAAAATTAGTGACCCTGAAGTTCAAAGGACATGAAGASCCAAATCTAAACCTGAATGTGGCACGCAGATAGCACAGGTAACGTGACAGTATTTCAACTAGTGATTAATTCTGAGTATTTCTATTTACAGGTGTTGGACCCCAGGAACGGGAGTTGTTAGATTGTTGTTACTGTTTAAACTCATAATCAAATACACTATGTTCAATTTTTAATTTTAATTACTTAATGCAGTGCAGGAGGAGGCAGACCTCTTTACAAGTCCAGTGCCCTGTTTGACATCTTGCTGTGCAGTTTGTCTCTTAACTGGTCTCTCTTCCTTCCTGTTTAGGCATTAGGTGTGCACACCAACCAGCCAAGAGAGAGAGCTCTGAACTGAGACAGRAAAGTGCTGGAAAGGGAAAGCATAGTTCTGAACTATTTTGCAGCCCAAATGCTGAAACGTTTTCAGAGAGCAACATCAGGGAAGTGGTGCAGTGGCCTGTGACAGCATTGGGGATGCACAGGGCACCCTGATGGCCAGCACTCTGCTCAAGCAGACAAAGAAGTCTCAGGAAGCACCATTGACCTGCAGCCTTCTCCTGCTCAGCCACATCCCAAACCTTCCATGCTGGCCCTGCAGCAGATGATATTCTGAAAAATGTTTCTTCTTCTACTCAGGTGCATCACCATGCACTTGCTTATCCCTTCTGCCTCAGCAAAGAGAAAAGCAGGATGGTAGGATGGTGCACGACCCCACAAATTCCACAGAAGCTACATCACCTTCCCCAAAAAGATTTCTGCTAGCCCATCTGCAAGCAGAGACCAGAAAAGTTTCAGAGGTCATCCCAGAACAGCTTTGGATTTCCTGAGGGACAAACAGACCTTCTGACCTCCCCTCTTTATCAGACTCACCTCTGTCCTGGCCTGGCCTGTCTATCAGACCTGATCTGAGTGAATCTGCAGCTCAGGAGGGATTGTGCAGCTGCACAGCTCTGCAGGTGCTCTCTAGTTACATGGAAAATTTCTCAATAATCTGGGTTTGGCTGGGTGTGGAGGAGAGCACCATGTCTCTCTTTGGGAGCTCCTTGTAGTAGGATATAGGCTTGGCACTRGCCATATACAAAGAGTGGCTCTTTCCTCTAATTACCATTTTGAGCTGTGGGCCAGGAGAAGKGAGCTCTTGCTGCCAGTTCCCTTTTGTGCAGCTCCCACAGAGAGCTGGGTGCCTGCCTGCTCCCTGGAGACAGGAGATTGCTCTGAGAGGAGTCCCACTGCCTGCCCCTTGGCTGGGGGGTGACTAAGGGACAGCAGTTTCACCCCAAGCCCACCCTGGGAACCTGCCTATGGGATCAGGCTCCTTATCACTTGCTATATTCCTGCTCCATGAGTCTTATGGTCCTGTCAGCAGGGACTCGGGTCTGACAGGAGCATGGAATATGGTCCCTTCCCTGTGCCTCCTCTTTAGGATATTTTGCTGCCTAGTGGTTAAAAAGAGGGTTTATAATCCCTTAGGAGACAGAGGTTACCCAGAGGKTAAGAGAGGCTGCAGATCAGATCCTATCTAAGGAAGAAGCTCAGCAACCTCAGCACCTCTGCTCYCATAGGAGACCATTAACCCTGTCATGAACCTGAAGGTCTCCACATTCCATGGACAGAGGAACACAACACAGCCTTGAAGTAGGTGCTTCAGGGCCAATGGTGGCAGAAATTCAGGTGTGCTCCTTCATCTACCACGTCCTGATGGTTGTTCTGTCCTGATCCCTGCTTGACGTGTAAAGCTTTCTGGATCAAGGTTTAAAGGCAGAAATCTTTTCTTGAGTAGAAAATCTAAGTGTCTTACTTAGGTGGTCTAGATTTTCCTGCCAGATACCTCTTTCTGCCTGTTGTAGCTGTCTGCTTCATGTGTTGCAATTTCTGTCTTGCCCTTAGGCACCAGCAAAAGAAAAATAATAATCCAGTTTTATGTCAACAACTGGTTGGAAACAAACATATTTCTAACACACCATTMTTTCTTGTCAGGTGGAGAAGAAAGACCTATAGCACAGCAGTGAGAACAAGCCTCACAAATGCCTCTGCTTTTTTTCATGTTCYACAGGTATGCATCCAGTTAGAAACAGGAAACACGTAACAGAGTAAGGGGTGACAAAAATTTGACCTTCATGTTCTGAAGTGGTCTTTTCCCCACTTYTCTTGTATTTCCATACATTACCCAAAGCACTCAATTATACATMTGAATTTCCTCAGCTTGTCAACAGAAATTTAAGAATTTGTCTCTTTTCCTAGAAGGGTATGGCTGCAGCTAAAGAAGAGCAAGATTCTTACCATAGTTTTCTAATCAAGTGTTCTCTGTGGGCAAATATTCCCTGTCCCACCTTAAGTGYGAGGAAAGACACATGCTGTCCCACCCTCCATAGTCATCTATTATCTGGGCACTACCAGCAGCAGCAKTAAGATGGAAGAGAGCAGTTTCCCACAGATATGCTTCTTATTTGATTCTCATGTAAAAATAATTTTCAATTAGCCAAGCAAATATATGCTGCAGGGAGCACATGAGGGCTGCTGGCCACAGCTGGTGGGTGGATAACTCTGCATATGTGGAGKGGGCTCAGATGGGCCTGGCAGGGGGTTGTCATGGCATCAAAGTCCAGCCTGGGCTTCACACCACTGTGATTAATGAATCATTTTTTTAAGCCAGTGGCACACTGTGAATGGTCTTCAGCCACTTCTCTTTGACTCTCCAGCCTCAGTGGCCACATCATTTACAGCTGTAGATCCAATGACCATATGATTGAGTGTGGACAGCCTGTGGCACAAGTCCATTGCAAAGGTTTAGTCATGCTACTGTGCCACAGTGTACAGCCTTTACAGCACCTTTTACAGCTGAATGATCACAGAAGGAGRTTATACACTTGTCTTTGTGTGTTTCTGGAATCTGAATGAACCTGTGACAGCTGCAGCTGAACAAATGACTCCTCTGCATTATGAGAAAGACTGTGGCCAAAGTCCCTACAGCATCCTTTGCTTCCCTTTCTGCCTTCTACAATCATCCTTTTGTAGTAGTCACCCCTGGCAGGGGTTAAACATTTCTTCCCTTTGTCTCTCACTCTTTGGGTAGGAACCCTGTTCTCTCTGTCACTAATACTGAAGTACTAGTGAGAGTGGATTGCCCCAAATTTACAGAAATCTATGTGGAAGAAACCACAAGATTTCTTTGTTGATCCACTTGCCTGAATCTGCTGTGACACTTTTGTAGGCACATATAATGAAGCCAAAAGCAGAGATCAACCTGCCTTGACCTGTTTGTTGCCTTTAGGACTTTCTAGCAGCCCTGAAGTTCTGCCTGAAGTAACCCAAAAGTGCCTTTTACATTGTCATACTSGTTCTGTGGGGCTCACAGCAGTTATCTGGCAAAAACCAACCCAAGACATTTCCAACAACAAATAAAATTAAACAAGTACCAAAAATCATAGATGCATGGATTCTGTGGGCAAAACCCATAACAATTTATTGGCTGTTTACATTCCTTCAAAAAAACTCACCACTGACTCTACAGATGTGTTTTGATGGCAGCATTTTGGGCAGYAGCCAAGTGAGGATAAACACAGAGAGCTGGTGCTTACAGGGAAAGCACAARAAATGGAGGAAGGAAAGAAAAAAAMCACACAAACACATAGAAAATCCAAAGGATTTAGAAGTAGATCAGGAAATGKGAAGAGTATTTAGAAATAAGTCTGTAGTCATTGAGCATTGGGAATGATTTTTCTGAGAGGAGCCATCACAGCACCAGGATATGAAAGCTATGGCCACCCAGTGGGCAGGCAAGTGTGACCTCTGCTGTCCACATCGACCTGTCATGAAAGCACAGGCAAGTGCTATAGGGCTGTGTTAGCATGGCACTCTGCTCAGACACAGCTGTGAGGAGAGCTCTCAGCCCAAACCTGGTTTATGTCTGACCAGCCTGAGGCYAGGGGAAATGCTGGGTTTGTCTGCATCTGTGTCTATGGGCCTGGGTAAAATAGCTTGGCTGAGCCATGGACTTCTTATGGGCCACACTGGTTGATGAATTGGATGACTTGGTTGAAGACTAAGATCTCCCAGAATACAATTATTTCATTATCAATTAGAGGGAAGGTGTATTTGGACTTTCAAGGTTCTGAAAAATGTYAAAATTTCTCCAAAAAGGAAAGCTTGGACTATGCCATTTTCTGAAAGCCATTTTCTGCTTTTCCACTACTTAAACTTCCTCCTGTCTCATTTTACTGCCAAATTCTAGACCAGAGCCACAGCCTAGTGCTTCTCTCCATCCTGGCTCTTATGAACATTTTGCTCCCAAAACTAATCTCCAGGCTTTTCCCTGACAGCTGTGCTGCTTGCCTTTGAAAAGTTCCCAAATCCAAGCCTTGCTACTTGTCCAAAGATCTCCCTTAGAAAATTCCAGAAAAGTGATGGTTGTAGAGTAGTTTGCTAGCATCCAAAAGTGTCTGAACAGATACCCAAATTCAAGATTTGGTATATAATCTGATCTCTAAAAATACCCACCAGTATCACAGAATAGCCAGGTGAAGATAYGTCTAGAAGAGAAACCAAAAGCTAGGATGCTGTGTAAGTAGCTTGAATTTCAGAAGGCCCAAGCACCCAGTAAATTCCAAACTCCAGTAAGAGACRGACACAAAAAAGGCAAGATTACACTGGCTTTGAATGCAAAAGCTGATTAAATGTATACTATTTGATGCTACTYGTCACTTTATCTACTGATTACTCATTCCTTCTGCATATCATGCTTGTGTTTGCCATGCTAAAGCACAGTGTTATTCAAATAGCCCAGATGCTGAAGCACGAGCCTGTTGCATTTTGTTGGCCAGCTGCACAAGGAAGAGATATTCTATGCTATGTGCATATAAGAGATACTTTTTCTTATCCTTCTGTGTAAGGGAAAAGAGTGYACAGTCTCCACCTTTTAGAAATAGTTCCCATGCTTTTATTTAAATMTTTCAGGCCCTTACCTATGAGGAATAATAATTCTAATTCCTGGCATTACTGAACTGTTGCAGGTTGGAATCCATTACACATGGTGAAGGCTCCCACACCATTGTAAAGCACTAATGACAAATACCCAGCTATGCAGCTTGTTACCAAGTTCCATCAGTTAAAAGTCACCAACCCGGTTTACCAAACCTACTTATCTGATTACTATAATCTGATGAAAATACAACTTAACCCAAAAATATGTTGCCTCTGGATATTTTAAGGTCAGGTGTTACCTAGAGACCACATACAACCCCTGTTAGGATGTGCTGTGGAGTGGACTGTGACCCACTGAACTGCTGCTCACAGAGGTTTACTGTTCCTGTAGTTTAAACTGTAAATTCAGCTCTGGTCTCACACTCTTGAGCTTTAATTCTCTTAAAACCTTCTGCCTGTGAATGCTCCCACTGCCACCACCCTTCCCTGCCCAGCGTGTGGCTGATGTTCTGTTCTCCTGCTGGGAGTCTATGGGGGAGGCTCTGGTTAAACAGTACAAAGGCCTTGACTGTCCTCTTTCCCTTGAGACCAGAACTGAAATGTACCTCCTGCTGTTCACAAGAACATAATTACAGGTAGGTTTAATCTTGCTGGCTTATCCCCCTCTATCTGTGTATCAGCTCAGAGTACAATGTCTAATGGAAATCCTGTATTTCCACAGTCCTCAGCACTGTACCTCAAGCATAAGTAGGAGGTGTGCAGGGTGTGAGGAATGTATTAAAAGCATATATATTTGAATGCCTAAATGCCTGCATTTGCCAGCCTTGCCTCCCTGGCCTCCCTTGATAGTCAGAGCAGACAGAGCGTCTCCCCCAGCGGGCAAGTCAGAGCCTATATCCAAGGCTCCTCTCTGAGTCACCCCCAGAGGTGTTACCCTCATCCTCTGACTCTGAAGGAGGAGGAGGAGACTTATTTCTCTATTTAGGCATCCCAGTTCAGTGCATAAGCCTTGTCAGTGTTAYTGTTCTCCATCTTCCCTGGATATTTTCTATTTTAGTTTCTTAAAGGAATGAAAAATAGTGAAAGAACTGCAGGTATTACCAGCACTTGAACAAAACCCAGACTAGAGAAAATAGACTCTTGCCACATTGGCTTAMAGGAGAAACAAGCCCTGGCCAGGAATGTGTGACAGCAATGTCTAAATCTGGAAGACAGACTGGGATGATACATAGTAGAGCCAAACTTCCCGACTTCTAATGAATCCTACAGCATGTACAGGCCCATGAGCAAGTGCTCCCTATATGGGAGGAACCTGGTTGTTTTCCAGGGCATCCTCAACTCTATGTAAACCAGGAGGTGAGCAACTAAAGGAAGATCCAAAATGAGATACCAGATAGCTCTTTCATCCAGTTTTAAATATATGAATACATAAATCAATGTGCATGTTTATGTGTCTGGCTCCAATTAATAAGCACCCGTCCTATGCCTCAGGCTCCCTGACAAGCATCAGAATTAATAATTTAATACATGGAAGAATGATAATCTTGTGGTTAAGTAATTTGAAAGTTGGATCAGTTCTTGGCTCTGCCATAGATTTCCTGTGTGACCGTGGGCAAGTCACTTAATCTYCCTGGCCAAGTACCTCAAAGGTATGTAGGTGCCTGATCCCACCAGTTAGGCGCCACTGCTATCTTCAAAAAAGCATTGCTTAGCTGTTCCTTTAGTTGGTAGGTGTCTGATTTCTCTCAGTAGGCATAAACAGGCTTTGCTGACATCATCCTACAASTTAATGAGCCACTTTGAGGCCTTATTCAGCTTCAAACTTATGGGTCCCCACWGTGTCACAGCTGGAAAACTGGCTTTCAGCCCATGGAACCCTGCGTGAAGGTGCAGAGGTCGTGCCTCCCTAGCTGGAGAGAAGGAAGCAATCTTGGCTGAGGASAGCACTGCCTTTTTGCAAGGACTTTGGCTGCTAGAAGTCCTTTCTCAGCTGGGAAGGCTTTTTCCCATCCATCCCATCTCTGGACCCCTGCACATTCAGTTAGGTAGCAGGTAATCTCAGCATAGGGGATGTTATAGGAAGGACAGAAGAGAAGGACAGAGGCCTTAGCGTGGGCCAGGGCAGTGCATCCCTGTGCCCCATGGAAGGGTAGCATCCATGTCTGGGCAGTGTCAGCCTGCTCACAGCAGCCCAGCAGTGCCTCAAGGCTGTGYCTCTTTGCTCTGAGCACCCATTGCCCTCCTTTCCCTTTCTCCTAGTGCTGCTGGCTTTCCAAGGGGGRAAAGTGGATGCTCATCACTACTGCTCAAGTCCTCACAACAACAGCAATGATCAGTGCCCTGCTGAGTCCCCAGAGGAGTTGGAGTTGTGATCTGAAACTCAGAGCAATTAAAAAAAAAGGCTCCACCAAACATATTTGCCCTTGGGATAGACTGGGGGGACATGGATCAACTCAGTGACAGGAAAAATCATGCATTCCTCTCATTTCCAGCTSTTGTCTGAGGGTGGTGTGTGAGGCATCTTGCCAGTCACTGGCCAGAGCTGCTTCTCAGAGGCCCCTGCCAATCTTTCCAGAAGGACCTGGAAACCTGAGCAGCCCCAGGTAAATCCCAGGGTGCTGTGCAAAGGGCACAGCCATAGGGAGCTAATTCCACATTTTGCTGTACTTTTCTATATTCCTTTGGAAGAAGAATGATGTTTTYAGACTCAAGAGTTTTCCACTTTGAGGACTGGATTTAAACAAGTCAGTCATGTTGTTCAGTTCTTTAGCATACCTTCTAAGCTCAGCCAGTTGTACTTGATCCAAAGAAAGAATAAGGGAGGAAATTTTACACAGAGAAAAGGAGTAAACAGAAAATACAGTATTGAAATGAATTTAGTGGTTTAAGAAATTATTCCAGCTAAAAGCTCACTTACTCTGTTAGCTCTTTTAAGATATTGCAAACCAATCAAAATGATATAGAAAATTAGATTTTCCATGTACTTTAAGGATTCCCATAAGAATGTGTAGCTGCTAAATTTCATGAACCATACATGAGAAAATTGAAGATCTCTGAGTACAACTGAAAGGCACTGAGCTGCTAAGGTAAGGAGRTTTCAAGCTGATGAAAGCTATTCCCTGAGGTCAGTGTACTTGTGGATGTGCAGGGCTGTCTCTAGTGAATGTGTTGTGGGGGTAGCAGCTTCAGTGGAGGTAAAAGCAGGCTCTAGTGGTTATTTCTYCTTCTGCTGAAAACACAGAGCTCTCTTCTTGTCTCATTTACTAGCACAGCCCAATGGAGTGAGACTGCTTGCTGCTGCTGCTGCCCACAAGGAAGAGTTCCCAGCATGAAGACCTTTCTCAGAAGAGCTTTGCCTGCCATTCCCTGGACAAATGCCAAAAAAACTCCATTCTCTCCAAGTAACAATAGCAACTTGGCACTTCAGGCTTGTTTTGTTCCCTGCTGTGCAGTTGTAGCTTCTCCCTTGGTACAGAAGTGCACCCAGGGAGGTACAGAAGAATTACACAACAAATCTCAGCTGTGGCCACTGGGGTAAAGGCTTCTCCAGCCTTGCAGCTGAGGCTCTACGAGATGTCAGCTGGGATCACAGCTCCCCTGGCTCTTGGGTAAATTCAATCAAGCTGTAATGAAAGCCTTTACTGAGTTCAGWGCAAAGTAAAAAAACTAGGGTTTGACAAATGAACTCCCCCGATATACATTACAGGAGAGAAGTTAGGGTCAGGGTGTCTCCTGTACCTCCATGCTGTCAAGGAGTGCAGCGTGACAAAAATGAAAATTTAGGAACTCCTTTGTGACTTTTAAAATTGCCCAGAAAGTGCTTGGGGTGCACAGATTTGGACATTATAACTACAAACAACAACAACAAAAAAGGCAGGAAATTAATAAAAATAACACAACATTTAGAAAATAGATATTTTAGAGAGGAAAGCAATTCTTTTATACCTGTGCTGTACGCATCMTCCAGAAGCAGTCTCAGTCCTAGTCTGCTGTCATTAGGCAGCAACTGGCACAAGTGCCTTCAGGGAGGATCAGGTCTTGTGTTGTCCTCCTGGGAAGGTTTTTTTTAAAATGGATAATGTGTTGAATAGAGTAAAAATGTGCT
The DNA here is from genome assembly GCA_902810485.1 of Alauda arvensis. Lineage (NCBI taxonomy): Eukaryota > Metazoa > Chordata > Aves > Passeriformes > Alaudidae > Alauda > Alauda arvensis. The sequence continues at coordinate 1,425,021 of CADDXX010000014.1, forward strand.
AGTTAACTCTTTTCCCCTTCAGCCCAATCATGATAAAGGTTCATTCTTTTTGAAAGTTGATCCAGGATACAAGCATTGACTAAATAGTGGATGGAGGCTTAGCCAAGAAATTAATGTACCTGTACATGGAACACTGSTCACAAAATGTGGCTGAAAGGCTCCCATGACAGCTCTTACACTACCCTGGGACAAAGTGAAAATTTTTCTTCTTATTGAAGAAGAAAATTTACTGGTAGAAATTAACTGTTTTCTTATAGCTTTGAGCCACCTGGTCTAGTGGAAAGTGTCTTTGCCCATGAAGGGGGGTTGGAACTAGATAATCTTTAAGGTCACTTCCAACTCAAGCCAYTCCATGGTTCTATGATTATAAAGAGTACATAGCCATTGCTCTCCATGCTGTGTTTACAGGCACATAAGCACAGAACACTTTGTGAGCTTAGTCATTGTTATACCTAATGATAAACATTTAGGAATAGTTTGTTAACATCTGGCAGTCATCAGCTTGTAATGAGAGTTAATTTTAATGCATCYATTACAGAAAATTACTTTTTGATGCTTACTGGACAGAAGCATTAGCATCCATATTTGAAGGATTTTAAAAAAATATCTTCTTTCTACATATTTCCCTTATTTTCCTTTTTTTTTTTTAAAGTGAGTTACTGTTTACTTCTGGTTCAGCACACACTTTGCAAAGGAAAATAATGGAGGCTTCCTGTTATGAGCCAAAGATATTTTAAATGGGTATTGTCAAAAAACCCACGTAATTCTTTTTGACATGTCCTTAATGAACTGTACATTTGCTTTATCTAGATTTTGCTTGCAGTTATACCAGAGAGAAGCAAGGTGATTATATGTTCAGTATAGATACTATTTAATCCCTTTATCCAGTTCTTTCAGCTCTTGGGACACACAGTTAACTCACAGGTCCTGTCAGTATCTACTCATGGGATGAAGAGCTGCAAGATGTAATTTTTTTTTTTCATATTTATCCCAAAAAGTCATCAGAGAGCACTAGGCCAGTGAGAAACTATTATTTAGTAAATCAGGAATATGGAAATAAGAAAACACACCACCACTTTCTACAAATAAACATGAAAAGGCAAAAGCTTATAATAATGATCATATATTTGTCATTTTAGAAAATTATCTACTARATGTGAGATTTCCCATTATATTTTTACAAATTTTCTTTCTCATGAGATTTTTTCAYTGCATTTTTAAGGGTGAGAAATAGAGTTGACTTCCCTGGAGTTTGATTTTGTCTMCTAATTCTCAAAAGACATCACAGCTTTTGGCATAACATCAACATTATCACAGTTAATATGCAATTATTCTCAGAGTAGGTTCTAGTTCATTAATTTTTGAGAAGCTAATACTGTCAACAACACTTTGCCTTTTTAATGCTATCATCAGAAAGAATCTTTTTACTTCTCAGTTTGCTATTTCTCCAGTGGTGTATTCCACACTACTTTCACAGTAGCAACACCTTCATTTCAGTTGCCCTGAATTTCATCTTTGCTAGGGTGGTACAAGCTCAATTTCTCTTGAGCAGACATCCCACAGGATTTTACTTTTTGTATAGCAAGATTCAAGTATTTCACTGWTAATCTAAGTTTTCCAGCATTTCAAGACCTTGAAGAAAAGAAACCAAGCAACCAACGAACCCCACACCCAACCAAAAAACCAAATAAAAAAAACCCCCAAACAAACAAAAAACAAAAGCCAAAACACACTGCCTCTCCTAGGGGCAAAAGATCTCCCTCTGTTTCCTTTATAGCCCCAGGAGGAAGCAGCCACCCAGGTGTCCTCACCTAGCTTCAGCAATGAGCACAGCTGAGGTGAGCTCTGCTTGCCACAAGCAGAGGTGAGGGTGATCAGCCAGTCTCGGGGCTAAATGGCTCACTGGAGCCTGCCTGGCTCCCCAGACAGGGCTGGTCATGGAGGTACCTGAGCTGGGATGGAGTAAGTTGTCCATGGCATGTCAATCCTTTATTGATGAAAACAACTCGCCATTGAACACAAAGCCATTCTTAGGTATATTCCCCCCATTCTGCTACACTGTGTGTTAGAATAAAYGCTGGCATCCAAATATCTATCATGTTCATTATGAAACAAGATTAGAAATTTCATGTTGGTCATTGGGCAATGCATGACACATGTTTTCATTTCGTTTTCAGAGCATGTGGCTTCAAGTTCTTTAAGGTGTCCATGACACTGATGTCTTCTTAAAGCACTGAGATATATCCTTGATCCTCCAAATCTGATTCAGAGCTYTGGGAAGAAGCCTGTGTAGGGCTTGATGGTGTAAAAGTCGTGCTGGTTTTACCTACCTACCAGAACTGTCCATGAAATTGAGTGCTTGTAAAATCTCTTGGACACCTGGATTAAGGGATTTTTCCTTGTTTCAAAGCTTAACTAGCAATAATATTCCCTACTGATGGCTTTTGATTACCAGTGTTCCAATTCAGTTTTAATTTTGACAGAAGGAAGAGAGGAAGGAAAAGGGGAAAACGAATGAGGAAAGAGAGAGAGAGAATGAAAAAAAAGAGAAAGAAAGAAAGAGAAGCCAAGTRTTTTGATAATGGAAATATCCATTTTTATTTATGTTTGCTGAAAGGCTGAGTGCTGGGAGGGCACTGGCCAGAAGCCACCAGGTTCTCAAATTGCAGCAAGGACATCCTGGAAGATGCCAAGTAGGGAAATAAACTGTGTTAACTAAATTCATGCCCCCTGTGTCCTGTGTTCCTGACAGAGTGAAGGCTTCTAGCTTTCTCGGTATTGGTTAGAAAAAGACAGAGTMAGTGATTATGCTGTTTTTATATTTTAAGAAATCCTGTTTTCCTATGTCCCAGAATCAGTATACCCCAAAGGAGCAGGTTATTTTGGTGTATGCTGACACACAGTTACTAACAGTGAAAATTAATGCTATTTTCTAGGTAATTTGTATTAGTACATTTAGCTCAGTCTTGAGTATTTGAATTATTGATTCCTCCCTTACTTAAATAGACTTGTTTTACCCTCTTCTCCTGTACTGCTGTGTGAGTCATCACCTTTGCAGTATCACAGAAGTCAGTGCTGTAATTGATGACAGAAATCTTTGCTGAGCAGAACCCAGTGGAGTCATTCTGTGTGTGGACTTTCTTGGCTCTTGGAGCACAAAGTTTAACCTGTCTGTATAAAAACTGCCACAAAAGACTGCAGAGCTCTTCTCTGTTGTTTTGGGCTTTTTTTGCTTGAAGCATTAATTTTTGTAGGTTATGTTACAATCCCAGTGCATGCTTTAACCTACTTGCACAAGGCTCACACATGTAACTACCCCCAGCCCCTGTAGTCCCATTTGTATCATTCCATCACTTTTTATTAGGGATAAATCAGGTACTGAAGGGTCTYGTGATTTGATACCAGAGGAGACATCATCTTGGCTTCAGCACACTCATCAGAGACCTGCAGTGGTACTTTGGTGCTCTGTCAGAGCAGGCTCAGAGGAGCATCACGGAGAACTGGATGATTTTCAGCAGCTCTTTGAGCTGTGGGTAGATCCATAGAGAGTCTGATATGCATTATTCTGTCAGAGTATAATTAAATAAGGATCCCTAGTTAACTGCTTCAGTCCTGTCACAGAGATCTGACAGATGCTTATTTCTCAGTATCTATAGCTATAAACCTTCTGGGCAGACAAAACAATATATGACTTCATGAATATTATTGGCTTGTCATAGACTCACAAGACAAATAATGACAGTTTCATGTTGAAGCACAAAAGGTGGGTCAGCAAAAGCCTCATCACAGAGAGTCTTTCCCTAAAGCCCTGTGCATCTCTCCACTCCCTTTTGAACTGCAGATAGAGATAAATTAGCTGTAAGGACTGAGCTTTTGTGGAACCTACAGTAACCCTGAAGATTTTAAACTGAAAACTAACAAACCCAACCTGCAGCTGGTATTGTCAGCCCTGAGACACAGACTCCTCCACTGCCAAGTGGTTGCCAGGGGCTCTGGCGTGGCTCAGGGCTGTGCMATCTGAAAACCAGTCCTGGGAGAAGCACTGGCCATGAACAGTGCCTAATGAATGGTGTGGGTAGTACAAGATTTGAGCAGCTTGGAAACACCATTTGGTTCCAGCAGTCCAATCCACCTACCATGTCCCATGAGTGCTACCACACTGCAGGCAACTGCAGGGCAGCCATTCATAGAGAGCTGTCTGGATAAGRTGAATTCCCTGAGTTTAGCACCTCTGGGAATTTGGTATTTCTTAATGTGTTTCTCCCTGTGAGAATCAGAAACGAATGTCAATGTGCAGCTAGCACAGTTATTGGCACATGGGTCCAAGTTGCTGTGCACTTCCAAAGGCTCTTCACTTCAGGGCTCACTGGATGTTGAAATCCTCCCTGTTCACATCATATGGACCTTTATGCTGGAAGATACTTGCTTCTCTCCTCCCACTGAAGAGAGTTCAGTGGCTTGTGCTGGATGTATGGTTTGTGAGGCCAGAGCACTGTTTCCGTGTCTTACCAGAGGCTTTGTGCTCTGAGGACAACAGCTCTGCTTGCCTGTGTGCTCTCCACTGCCCTGGGCCCACACCACCTGGGTATTTCCTGAAGGATTTAAGACCAGCCTGYAGTCAGGTAATGACCCCTGGTGCCATTCACCCCCATGGCATGTGCCCACTTGGAGCTGCATGCCAACAAAGAGGTTTTAAATTTGCCTGAGCTGGACTATCTCAATGCAACGGAAACTATTCTCTGTGCTGCTTTTTGGAGGCGTCAAATAACTGAAGGACAAAGGTGACATATGTAAATTGCTGCACCATGGCAGCCATGAGGGGATGATGCCCTTTCAGTATCCTTGTATTCTGTTTGGATTTGCCTTCTGCCAGCAGATATTACGTATTGCAATGTCACGTATTATCTGCTGCCTGCTTTGATAAAGAAATTATGTTGTACCTTTTTGCGAAGCAGACGGTTGTTTGTCTTGGTAAAGACCAAAAACTTCAGGTTTTAAGACAYAATTAGATTCTTTAAATATTGACCAGAAGAATCCAATTGTCARTGCTCACTGGGGCTTGCCTGTTGTCACCTAAATCATGAGCTTTTTAAGTGTTTTGGAGAATAAAAATTTGCATAACTTTCAGTAACATTCATATTAATCAAGAGAATAAACCAGAGTCAAGACCAAGTAAGGTGAGGGAAGTATTTTTCATGTGTCTTTTCATGATCTTTAGGCTTGGTTAATTGGCATTGAGGTAAAAGATGAATGTGTTAGCCTGGCAAGGAAAGACAGTACTAGTTCTCTTTGACATGTGAACACATTTGTTATTTTCCATTCATGAGGACTTTTGTGCATTCTCCYCTTTCTTCTTTTYRGAAATAAGGAGAATTATTAAATGGCAAAGCAAAAAGAATTAGTGGTAGGAAAGTTAAAAAGACAAAGGGATACTCTCTGGAATGGAGAAGGGTGCAGAAGGAGGTGGAAAGAGACAGCTGGGACAGCTGACCAAAGGGGTAACCCAGACCATACAACAATATCCTCTCCTATGGACACTTCATATCCATATAGAGTTGGGGGAAGATGAAGGATGTAGGGAACAGTTGGAGTGATGGCATTTGTCTTCCCCAGTCACTGTTACCCGTGATATATCCCTGCTTCCCTGGCAGGGAAAGATGGCTGAACACCTGYCTGCCCATGGCAAGTGGTGAGTGAATCCTTTGTTTTGCTTTGCATCTGTGCACTGCTTTTACTTTTATTATTAAACTSTCTTTATCTCAATCCATGAGCTTTCTGACTTTTACTATGATCAGGCAGTGAGTGAACAGGTTTAGTTGCTGGCTGGGGTTAAATCATGGCATATATTTACTGGAATAGAAAATGTTGCCTGGAAAAATACTCTCCTTAGTTACCTCTTGCTTATAAAAGTTCAGRAAAGCTCTCAGGATGCTCTCTGTTACTGATTTTAGATCTTTCTATCTGCATCACCTATAATCAAAGCAAATAATTCAGAAAAGCTCYTGAACTCCAGCAACAGTCACAAGAAGGCAGGGCAGGGATACACAGGACTTCATTCTATCCACATCTTTGCTATCACAGATGACCACATCACTGTTTTTCAATTAGAAAACTCCAATTCAAAAGACAGTTATAATACTTTGAGTAACATTAATACATTTATTTAATTGTCATTTACTTTTCATTCATAAAAAGGACAAAGCACAGTCCTGTTCTACTCATTTGAAAAGAAAAGATATAAAGGAACTAAAAAACCAGTTCAATATTCATCAGTATCAAATAATAGCAATATCAATTTTCCTGAAATATAAAGAAACAACAAATATGTCTATCTATATAAACTTTAATTAATAACCTTGCATTTTAAAGCAGATGATACATTARTTAGTTTTCCTTGACAATTTCAACAATTTGAAGCTGAAGGTCCCAGTCAAATTTACACAATTATGTGAAACAGAAAAGTCTCCCAAGTATCTGATCAGTATGTGACACCTACTTCATCCATGTTGCTGATTTTAAAAAAGAGAAGTGGCTTTCCTTCCCAGGTAATTCCCATGCAAAAATGGAACAGTTTTGCTTCTTACACCATGTATTAGAAAAGTAAAAGGCAATCATGCATTTGGCAAAAGATGTACTTGTGATTCTATATTATATAAAAATGAGTCATACTGCAAAAGAACAAAACCAAATGAAACACAATAAAACACATTTTTTGTACAGAAGGCTTACAGCATATAAGTTTCTCATGTATGAAGACAGCTCATTTCTCTTTCAAATAATTATACAATTTATGAAACTCAGTAGTGTTTGACACTTTGACATTCCTCTATAGGGGAGTTATCACTTTTGCCTATTTAAAAAATTTTCATCTTATAACAAATAGTTAAAATTAAACTAAAACCATATTATTGATATTTATTAATGAAGACTCTACACTTTTACATGTAAATATATAGTACAAAATTATACAAATAAAAGAAAGGAGTGTAAATTATTAATAGACCTATCCTTGCTTCATGTAAATATTATTACGGAGCTCTACAGTATCAGTTCTAAAAAGATAAAATCTATTTCTAAGTAGCTAGCAAGGTTGTGCTAATAAAATATGATTCAAAGCTTATAATTCTTGAAGCATCAGACATTGCACTATTACTTGAGCCAGCTGATTCAACATCACTGTGTTTCTTCATCATTCACACTCAAACTAATTCCCAGCATACCATGGAAAATGAAAGGAATGTSCATTTCTTTAACTACTGAAAAAACCCCAAACAAACCAACAAAGAAACCCAGCACTGAAACACTCTAGACACAGTCAGAACAAAAACATTCTCTATCTCTAATAGAGTTCCCATTTTGAAAAGGCCATAGTAAACACGTAGCTTTGACTAACAGTTGGGATCTGACTTTCACGTACTAACACACAGTTGGATCATCCAGTACTCTATCAAATAGAGAAATGGTCTCAGAACTTTAAAACTCTTATTTACAACACTATGAACATTAGAATAATATCAAGTTCTTGAAAAAGCATATAGTTCTCCCAAATGTACGCCTTCAATACAGGAAGGTAACACCTGGTGTCTGCAGCATAAAAATGTAAATATAATAATTTTTTTTACTGTGCTACTCTGCTTTTGCCATTTATTGTATATCTTTTTCTTTTTTTATATTTTAAATCTTTCCACTTTAAAAAATAACATGCGTTTCCTACCATTTCATGGTCCACTTGGCTGATCTTAGCATGGACTTCCTCTCCAAACTCCAAAGTGTTATATTGCTACCTTAATAATAACAATAGGAATAAGACTAAATCAAAACCAATACACTACGCTGCTTCCCTGAAAGCTCACATTTGACTCCCAAAACCAGCAACAATTACCATAACAATTTTTCAACAGAATTCTTTTGAKAAAAGAATATAATAAATCTCAGGTCAGTGAAGCACAGGTAAATTCCTTTAAGCTGAGCATGCTATCCATGTCTCGGGTGTTCTGAACATATTTGAAACAAAAAAATCCTTATCACTGACTTTTATTTCAATTCCTTCAAATTCTATCCAATAACCTCAAGAAATATAGCTCTAAATAATGAAATGTTTTTGCTTTGACTGTCTCTTTAAAAACCAATAATCCCAATAAATGATGACGGGGCTATTCAAAAATATGCAGTACACGAAACATATAGGATAGTACAGACAGACGTAGTACTCTTACATTTATCACATACAATCAACATTTCAATCTCTATTATATTTCACAATTTGTTATTCAAGTTAAAGCACCTACGTATGGTGATTTTACTTTCACTGTACAGCCTATGTTATTGGGTTTTAACACTGTAACTTGCCCCATTGGACCGAATCATGCAACTGTCACAGATCAGCATAAGTGTTTTATAAGGCATATTGGAACAAGTTAAAAATATTTCTTAGCCGTTCAAAAGTWGATTTACTTCATGAAGGAGTTCCTGGATGCCTCGGTCCCCTTAAAGTTCATAGGAAATCGGTAGGGTAATTCTTTTTAAAGTGTGATTTATTTGGCTTAGGATGGTGCCACAGGAATCAAAAAGAATTGTGGTCCTCATCTTCACAGGGAGTCCTTTGTGTTAGGTGGAGGACAAAGTGAATCCAGCTACATTCAGAATCCCGAGCAGGCAAGGACACCCAGCGCAGGCACCGCTAGGACCAGGAGCAGAGTTGGTACTCCAACAGCAGCACCTGTGCATCAAACAGAAAACAACACATTTTGGTCTTGGTCTTACTTCAGCACTACTTGCAGTGGGGGAAATAATCCTGAAGTCCACAGAGCATGGAGGCTGGAAACCAGCTGGTATATCTCAGCACAGCCCCTACCTGTAYGGATAATCTGAATGGGACAAAGAGACTTGCTACAGTACAGCAGAGGACTCACTTCTTTGTTCTGCAACAGCTGCATGTTTATGCAGCATGTTTATACAAGAAACAAGGCCATTCAGGACACAGCAGTGTATTTTGATTAAGTCAGTCCGACAAGCCAGGAGGTTATTATACCAGGAGGCAAAAGGTCAAAATAAATATTTAGGCATGTGAAAACAAAATTAATGGAGTCTTTGAAATGTGACAAAGCAAAGAGACACCTTTGGAAATGTTAATACCCATATGAACAGCAATAATCTGAGAGATGTCAAAGAGCCTGGTCTGTTTGTTTACCTGCCAGATTACAAAGTCCAGATGGCTGACTTCTAGCAGTGTGGCATTTATGCCTATTAAAGTCACAAGGCTGTTTCTTAAACAAATATTTTAAGCCATAAAATATTAATCTATGGCTTACAAACTTTACATGACTTGCTCTGGCAAACAGAAATAAGAAATGCTATTGTTAAGTGGTTTTTGTTGTGATGGTCCAGTTCCCTGTTAAGAAGCATCAATTTGAGAAAATAACCCAGCCAAATTGTGCCTGGCTGTCAGTCTTGGAGATGGGCCAAAGGAGCCTGAGAACTGGCTATTTCATCCCAGAGAGGGCTTGTCTGTACCAGGATGGTAGATGGGCAGTGCAGGACCCAGCTTACTGCTCAGCTTGCTGTTGAACACTAAGCACAGAAGTGCTTGTAGCTGGTGCTGACAGTGCTGAGGCACTGCTGGRATAGGCCCACTGGACAGCTCTCCAGAAAATGTTAAACAAAGAAAAACCATACTGAGAAGGTAATGTACAAACCAAACAGCAGAGATTTMAGCCTAAAAACAAGCACAGCATGGCAAACTGTGAAAGTACAGGGCTATATTCATTCTATTTTTTAATGATTTATGAGGCGCATTAATATTTAGTTTTTATTCCTAAATATCAAAGTAGAGGTTCTTAATGAATGAAGCCATAAAGAAAAAAAAAATCAGCTTTTGTGTTTAAGAATAGCCATGGAAAATTTATTCTGTTTTTGTCAGACCAGGATAATGCAGTTGGAAAGACACAAATAAATATTTTGAATACTTGTAATAGAGGAAAATGAGACAAAAAGGTTGCTGAGTGAGCTGAATGATGTGCAAGTAGGAGGAAACATCTGTTTGCAYGTTGCTATTCTACAAAGAGAAAGAAATAATAAATCTTCCCCCAAAATGTGCTTACGGGCTCCAGAATAGTTAGYAATTCACCTCATCTTAGTGGTTCCTTACTTGGTCTAGGCACTGTTGCAGAGATATATTTACAAGCTTTCTTAAATAAAGCAAGTCCTACCCTTGGACAACACATTAAAAGAACATTAGCAGGATAWATGCACATTAAACAGATCATATTTTTTCTTGTTAGATTACTGACCTACATCTAAGGATCCATACATTTCTGGAAACATTATTTGCCATTGCATGACAGCCAGTACACTCCTGTGCCTCATGAATGAAAGTTAAGAAAAGTTTTGCCTAAGAACAGACTACAAGATTTAATTCTGTGCTGTATTCAATTGTGATCTGTCACTTTTATGAACTTTTAAAAGCTAGAGAAATGCCAGATAAACACTTAATGGATGTGTACAAATAAATGTGCATGTAAATTAAAAGAAGGATTATTAAGCTCCCTGTGAAGTCTGGTTAGGTATGAGCTGGATATRTGTAGTGTCTAAGATTCTTTCTCTCCTCAGTGTTATAATATGATCTCCCAGCCAGCATTTAACGGACCCAGTGTGCAAGTGACTGTATACTAAAGCCACCACAGTCAGTGTCAAAACCAAATCAGCATCACACAATCCAACTACCACTCTAACACACCATGTGTGAATTTACTATCAAGAGTCCTCATTTCTTTTAAATAAACAAACACATGCCCTTAAATTCGGCTGGTTTTTTTGTTGTTGTTGTTTTTGTTTTTGTTTTGGTTTTTGTTTTTTTTGGTGTGTGTGGTTTGGTGGGGTTCTTTTGGTTGGTTGGTTGGTCGGTTTGGTTTTTGTGGTTCATTTTTTTCCCTCCCAACAGTCCCAAGCAAAAATAGTGAAATCTTGCACAGGCTTTACTGCTATCTGGTATAGAATTCCTGTAGTTGATATTTTTAAGTTTAGGATTAAGCTGTCTATAGAAATACGTAGTCAATGTAGTTTAACACAAAAAAAAATCTGGATGGGATGCATGCAGTTAACCTAACTTTTTTTCTGTCTCCTATTCCCAGGAGCCTTTCTCACACAAGTGGTGTTTATCCGTCTGAGTAAGTGAAAGAAGAACTGCTGGATGGCTTTTCCTTCAGCAAGATCATGATGTATCACAGSAACTCCTTGTAAAGCCCCACTAACGCACAACTTTCTATTAGTATTTTAAATTCTCTGTCGCCATCTCACCCACATAACATCCAGGATGAAACTTGTACACTTGTGGAAGGAGATCCTAAATTTTACTGACATTTTGAACATTATGCAACAGTCTTCCAAATACGCTCAAAAGAAATTAAATCAATGCCTAAATGAAACAGGCATTAAAACGGGTCAGACTTTGATGTATTTCCTAAGCCTTTGTGAGAATTTGTTACATCCTTATWTTCTTTAAATGCTACTTATCTTTATATATGATATTTTTGGCCCTTTTCCCAACATCAGTGTCTTTTCATATTGGATTGTGAAAAAAAAGGGCCTTCGAGCTCTCCTGAATCGCAGCAAGCTGCAACCTCCCTCTGAGTGGGGCCTCTCAGAGCCAGYAAACTCTCAAGTTTGCTCTGYTCAGAGKACTGCTGATGAATGCCAACAACAGAGCCTGGGCTGATAATCCCACTCCTTGAGGCTGAAMCCTTTGCCTGTTGAGAAGATGAAAATGCATTCAACATGAGCCCTTCACTGAACTCAATGGGAATTAGTCACATACTCCTTTAGGTCAAGTGAGTGTGAATATGCCATAGCAAATGTGCTGTGAAYACTGCTCTCTCAGATTTGTAAGTATGTTAGATTCATAAGTCAGGCCTATAAGAGAGTTTCTGATGTGCTTACAGTAAATTCTACAGAATCTTTTCTTAAATTATTCAAGTTAGACTGTTAAATAAGTGCTGCTAAAACCTTTAGAYCTAAACCATTGGTCAAATCCAAGGCTAAGTTTGGTAAGGGGGTCCCCTTGAAACTTTTTGACACAACCAGAGAGTYTCTCTTATTCCTTTTTATCTTTACCCTTCCCAATCCATACCTTTTTCCATTCCCTGCYTCCATATAGATAATTTTAKGTTGATTTTAATTTTATTCTGATTCATTTTAGATTTTATTCTGATTTTTCTCTTTGTGTTTTGTCCATTTATTAAATAGAAGAGTGGACCTTGCCAACAAACTTTGTTGTGCTTTCATTTTTACATTAAATCTGCTTTTGCTGATAYCTTTGCTGATGATTCTCCAAACAACCCAAAAATTCATGCATAACAGTCTGCCTTTGTTTTGCAAAACAGATTTCTTTTTTTCTGAAAGAATGACCAAACTCCTACTCATTTTCCTGTAAATAATACTCACCTTTTGGTCCAGCATCCAAGGACCTATATTGCATTAGGGCTGTCTTGTTTTTATCTSTCCTTTTTACTATAAGAAAGGTGAATTGCAAAGCTTTCTGATATTCTGTTTCTCCTTGCATCTAAGTTTGTCCACTACTATGTGAAAAAAATAGGCACCTGAAAAAATGAACGTATTTTTGCCTTTTCCAGTCATTAGCTTCTTTATCAACTATTAGGCTTCATTTGTATCTGTTTTCTCAGTGTTTTCATGTTTACTCAGGTAGAACAGAAMAACAGAAATGGGGGAGAATTATAATTTCTCTTGGTTAAACTAAATTGCATAAAATAAAGTAGTGGGTTTGTTGCYCTTACAACTGGCTATTGAAAGGAAATTGCTCTTGTCCCAGCTGGAAATACTGTCTTCAAGAAAGACTACTGCAAAAGAAATAGGTAGTATCAGCTGACATGATTTAAATTCAGTTATCCCTATTCATGGTAAATGGAAAATATCTGAACTAATATAATATACTTATCTTGCATCACTGGCATCATTACTAAATCATGCATCCAACTTTCCCTTGTCTAGGAAACCTTTGTTTGTGCACGAGGAAATTTTCCTCTTGCCTGTGCCATAAACCTTTCAAGAAAGGCACTATGGAGTGATTCACAACTCTGTGATTTACTGTTTTTGCAGCAGAGTAGATGTTTGGGATGGAAACAAAGCTGTCTGTCCATCTGCCCATGCTCTGTGCTGTGCTAAGGTTTGCTRTGCATCTGGGGAACAGCTTCAACTATCCTAAGAAAAACATATTTGAATTGCTRCTGCTGATCTGGGTGGTTTTTCCACCCCATGATGTTAGTCGGCCCTCTCCTACTTGAAAATTCAGAGTCAAGGAAACATTTTCTTTTGTTCTGGCAATWGCACCTGGAACCTTGGCATTGTCAGCAGGCAGCAGCTGGGGCTTCTTTTTCAYTGTCACTAGCCCTGCCACAGACCTGGGCTGCCAACATGAAAAGATGACCTGGGCTCCAAGAAAAATCAGAGAATTTTCCATCATTGGGTWATTACTAAGGTGTCAATAAGCATAAGTTACTTCTCTAATACCTCTTCCCATAACACGTACTAATATTTATTACAGATTATTTTGCATGGAGAGTAAAGTAGAAGACCGCTGGTAATATTTTTTTTATAAAATGTACCCTTCTAAACTTTTGCACACGACAAATAAAACATGAGAAGATTCTTCTGTGACCTAGACAGAGGATCTTCTTTGGCCAGCTGGCATGTCTGGGGATTTCTGAGGTCTGTTTCTGATTCTGAGCTTCCTTGTTCAAGAAAATAAGGATTTGTGAATTTTTCTTACAAATAAATTCAGCCCAACTCTATACCAGATGTGTCATTCTTTTTGACTTGCAAATAGTCCACATTTAAAAAACCACATAGTGCAGTGGGCAAACAGCAGAAATGCTTCAGGTGCAAAATGGTGGCACAGCCTGGCTCCCTCTGCTCCCTGAGTACTGCAGCACTGCAAGGAATGATCAGTGGGAACAAGCAGCACCTAGGGCTGGACAGCAATATGAAAAACATGCTGAAAATGAAAATAATGGACTGAGAAGCAGCAAAAAAAATTAATTAGTCCAACAGGACACATCAGCTTCAGTCTGACCTTGCTCTTCCACAAGGCAGAAAAAATCCTAAACTGGGCATTAAAGTCACTTCAGAAAGGAAGAAAGGAAACAGGGATTATCACAGGGTAGTGCAGACTAAGAAGACATAACTAGATATTAAAGTATTTCCACTATCTGTCCGACATTTGAGTTTGAATAGAAGAAGAAGAGGAAAAAATTGGAATTAATGAGACTATGGCTTTTCAAGAAAACGCTTGTTCTATCACTGAGTATGTTGTAATGCATGGAATAGTCAACATATTAATCAWACTAAGGCTTGGAAGGAGGCAATACCAATAAATTAGAATTGTGATTAAATGAAATGTGATGATGAAGAAAAATCAAGAAAAATACCAGAGATTAAAATATGTTGATTTACATATGTATGTACCAGGTTAGAGGGCATTCTGAGTATTTTCTACATAATTTTGAGTCATGACACAATAGCAAATGTATTTTGAAAATTACTCTTTTTTTAGAGGAGAGCTCTTTGGAAAATGTWCTTTTAGTTTAGTAGAAGCTTTTTGCTCTATTCTTGTACAAGATGCATAAGAAGTTCCAAATTAAGTAAAAAAGGACTGTCATGCTCCAGCTAGATAGAGTCTGTTTTCTTCAGCATTACTTACAATTTTTGCTTGTGTTCTCCTCCTCTTATTACTACAACAATCTTTGCAACAGATGGACATTTTCAAATCACAATCAAAAATTGTGATTATGCCACATGAAAAGGGAATGATCACCTAACTTACTTTACACTAATATGTGCAATAAACATTTGTCCCATTTCAAATAGTAATTGAAAAAATTAAGAGACAAATAATTAAAAGGATTGTGTAAATTAGTACAGGCAAAATTTATGGATTTTCCTTTGAAAGAGCTGTACTTCAAAGTAAGTACTATTTCAGGATCCTGAAACATGCCTCTGGCAAATGGAATTCATATGTGTGTATATATGCGTGCAGTGAACACAGAGAAAATGTAATTTTGTTCTCTTGCTATAAGCATACACAATATGCTTGTCCATGTCACTATTTAACCTGAGACATTAACCCCATTTCACATATGAAGCTGAGGGTGTATGGTATTTTCCTTTCTTCCCCAATATTTATCCAAATGAGAAGAATAATCCTCTCCTCTCTCCCACCCTGGATGAAATTTTAAAACTTCAGAGCTTGATTCTAATTTTCCTTACTCTGGCATAAAGAACTGCACTGAGGCCAGTGGAGTTACACAAGTGAAGTGAAAAAACAACCAAGCACCATATGGTTTTAGTTCCTACTGATTGCAAGATTGTTTTGATTACACTAATATTAGTAATATGACAAAGCACTGCAATCCAAAAATCATGCAAGAGACAAAAAAAACTATCTCAGCCTTTACTGTATTTCAAAGGAAACAGATAAGCCTGTTATTAACTGTTYAAAAAGACTCCATAGGTTAAACAAGTCATTCCAACCTTCATCTGGTTGTGGTAACTCAAGAATGAATTTTAAATTGTGTAGCWCATTAATTTACTATAATGGGCTTGAAAAATATCCCCAAGCTCCTTACTCTACAACAGGCACTGGCCAATACAAAAGATCATGGCTGTATTTTACACTGATTATAGCTGTATGCTGGAATGCACATAAACAGAAAGTGATTTTATGGTAAGAAATTTTATTTCAAGATGTTCACTGTGGATGTGGGATGGCTGCGTTTGGTAAACTTTGTTTATATCACTCTCAACTGAAATAGTGTAGCCTGTTGGAAGCTGACTGGTTACATGAGAGCAAGGTAGCTGCAGGATGTTTGCYTCCTCCTTTTGCAGGTGACTGGGTTTTCTGTGAGATGGAAGAGGATGAGGAAACAAAAAGGAAGTTTTCCGCTTAAACAAGGAATTGAGATAGAAATAAAATCYACTTCTAGTTTCTTTTCCATTTGACTTTCAAATGTAATTATGTTCGTTAAAACAGGCTACAATTTTAATTCCTATGCTAGGACCTCAGGGCCAGTTAGTGCTCCTGAACCTGAAATATAGGATAAAAGATGTCTTCTGGTGTCCTATCTGGCCTCCACCTRTGTCTGGGGTGACTTCATGATGCTGAATTGTGTTCCCATTCGTCTGTTTAGCTCAGAAATAAGTTTTGTGCCTGTAAAACTAGATCCAACARCAAAGRGGGGGAGAAAGAAGAGCAGTGGAATTTTTTTGAGGTTGTATTCAAAAACGTGGAGTTAAGAGCTTCAGCTCTCTCTTGGTGTGTGTTGTCTGCAGCACAGACAGGGAGCAGGGGAGAGCTCTCCTTTGCTTTCAGTTAGTTTTTTTAGCTATGAGGCAGAGAAGTTCCCTAGACTGTGGCTTTTTCTTTTCCTGAAACTGTTCAAACCTGCTCTGGACCAAAAACCCAGAAAAAACAGAGTTCATGCCTGTGGTCCACTGGGGACCCAGGATGCTTCATTCCAGCCCCCGAGGGACTGAGAGACACTCAAGTGAGCCTAAAAACACCCACAGAGGACTCTCTCTGAACTACAGAAGGACTTTCAGAATTTGCCATATCTTCAAAACATCAAAAGGTTTTATTGTTTAATATTATTCCTTTTTTTTTATTCTTATAAATACTTTACTTGTTAAATAAATAGTTTTTTCCACTTTTCTCAAAGGAAGTTTATCTCCTGAACAGACAGAGGGAAGGACTGCTGAATTTTGCCCTTAAAAGAATCATCCCTTTGGAAGTTCCCTTCCAAACTCATCCCAAACCAAGACAACCTGCCTATCCAGAAGGCCTCAGGTCTCCTGTATTTCATGCCAYGCCTTCAGAATTGTGTGGATGTCCCTGGTAAACTGGGGCATCTCAAATGCTACAGGCTTTGTTTAACATTCTGAATTATACCCTAGATGACAACTGATTATAATGGGAGCTTAGACACCTAACTCAGCCATATTACGTAGATTACTTTGGATTTGATACCCAGTGAAAACACCCATCTGGATTGACAAACTGGTGTTATAGACACTCCTTGTTTAAGATCTGGCTATTCCTGATCAGTATATAGGCTATTTGGAACCTTTGCCCAGGCTGCTTARTTCTCCCCATTCACTTCTGCACAAAATTAGGTAGGTTTGCAAACTCTGGAATCAGAAGACTGAAGGTTATGTGAGGCAATACTCCTCTCTGAGTTTGGTAAGATGCCTTATGTTTTGCTTTAGTTATTGTTTACATCTCTATGTGTAAATATGTAASGTCCATTTTGGTCAGTCAAGCACCAAAGCATGCATTCCTATYAAATCACATCTTCTCTTCTTTGCAATTCTCTGAGAAAAGCCTTAATTAAAAAAAAAAAAAAATCACTATCATTCTTTTGGGGCAATTACTCTAAACCCTGATGCATTACTGGAAGATTTCTTTAGGAATAAAACTTAGCAGACATAATTTGCCATGTGTAGGTGTTAAAACTATACTTTGTTCTGGTTTTTGGAAAAGCAGCCYAGAAATAACCTGAATATCTTGCCCGATTTGCTGTATACTACGTATTCCAAAGAGATTACCTTGCCTTTTGTCTCTTTCAAACTTTCCTAAACTGAGTACAGGGAATGCTGCCTCTGTCTAGGTCACCAGAGACACATTCCCTGTCTGTCTAGCTGGTGTATGGCAGAACTTACGGATAAGAACTTATCTGCAGTGTAAAAGACAGTTCAGTGCTAAACTCTGCAACTTGTAGTGTGCTAACTCTCCTAGTGGTGCTGTACAGGCACACTTGGACAGGTCACAGTCTTGGCAAGACTGACAGGCTTGGGCTGGACATCATACTGACATGATGCTTTTGGTCTGGGGAGTAATCTACCAGCTGTGACCTAAAGAGTCTTTGCATCACACCAATGGCAGGCTGTAATGCATGTTTGATACAAAGATCCTTAGGACATGTCCTGAAGACAGCAGCTGCCTCAACATTTTTGCAGCTTATAAAATATGTTAAAAGTGATTGTCCCAGTGTATGACAATACAACACAATATGCTCCAGCTTTTTTTAAGAGGTTGACTTACTACCCCGAAAGATTCTCACAGAACATGGTACACACAATTAACAGATATGCTAAACAGATTAGGAATTCAGTTGCCAGCAGATTTCAAAACACAATTATTGAAGAAAGGCCACTGAATTCCTAGTCAATTCCACACTGAACAGCTGTAGACTG
This sequence comes from Alauda arvensis, assembly GCA_902810485.1. NCBI lineage: Eukaryota > Metazoa > Chordata > Aves > Passeriformes > Alaudidae > Alauda > Alauda arvensis. The sequence goes on from CADDXX010000014.1 coordinate 1,443,279, forward strand.
AAAGCAATACAAATATTTTTATCAAAAGCAGCAGAAGTAAACACCTATGGAACCAAAATGGTAAATAGAAACAACAACACATTCATATAAAAATTCAGACAGCACAGGGACTTGAACCATTCAAACAAACTGTGCTTTGTCAAAGTCACAGGCAAAATTAAGCACAAAGAGACATGACACTGTGGTGGTACTCTGAAAAGATGAGACACTATATTCTGGAAAGCAAGGATTCCAGGAAGGATTTAGAGATGGTGTTGGGCAAACAAGATGAACATCATTTCATAGTCCTGTGCAAGGTAATAAATGGCTAATGAAAGCCTTTCATGAATAATGCTGGAAGTAGTTATGTGTGGGGAGGAAAGAATATCTCTGCAGACAGCTGAGTTGAAACATTGCATATAGTATTTACAATCCTAAAGGAAGTCTCAGAAGCTGGAGAGGTGAAGAAAAGAGTTGAATTATTTTAAGACTTGATGAAAATGTAATCAAGGAGAAACTCAAGGTATACAGTCTTTTTAACATTTGATTTGTCACTTGGCTGGTATAGATACGCTTCTTAATGCAAACAATGTATTAAACACAAACGGACTTCTTATTCTAACAACAGCTATAAAGGGAAACAATGCCCTGAYACCAAAGCCAGATAAACTTAGGCAGAAAATGTGCAGGTGTTCATTAGAACAAAATACACACGAAATACAAACTTCATACAAACAAAAAGGGTGATTTTACTCATGAGCCCAGACCAGGTGATATAAGCCGTACACATTTCTGAAAACCTGCAGATGGGAGGTCCACTCCTTTAGGAATGGGCAGCTTCCCTTACAGTACAGGTAAAATAGCATAAGCTTTGTTCTTTTTAAAAAGTCACAATAATAATTGCATTGCTTCTGTGACAAGAATATTGCTGACATTTAATACTTTCTAAATTTTTTAATTAAATAATAATAATTTCTTCTAATTTTTTCAATTAAAAAGACAAGAATACAATGTGCATGTTTGAATCATAACCTTGCAAAGACACTATCCARTTCCTTGATGTCTATTTATATGTTCTCTTTCATACCAAATAGTGCCAAGGAACTACTTAAGATAAAAAACTAACAGGAAAGAGATGTGCAGACCGTGTCTGAACTTGAATTGAGTTGACACTGAGCCCAGTTTGAATTATCCTACGCCATGGTCCCTTCTCTTCTTTACCAATTATCCAGACCACTCTGAATTAGAGCATGTGGAGTTTCTCATTGCTTATTTATCATTTTAGTGACACAGATCCCCTTTTCACTGAGAAGCAGAACTTCTGTGGCAAGTGGTCTGTGGATCACTGTGGACCTTTTTCTTCTTAGCAACAGTTGACAAAGGAACGAGACAGAGGCAAAAGGTACTAGGAACTGTGGGGTTATTGCAAGCTGACAACGAGATCCTGAGCCCWGCACCACAAAGTTATGCTTGTAGGACACTACTAGAAATGGCAGCCTAACCAGTGGCACCAGTAAAAGCAGTCTGGTSTTTGGTATTTGGAAGGCTGTCAGTGCTTCCAGGATTGAGCTGGATGGCTACAGAAGTCCTGTGCGTTGTATGAGTCCTCAGAAATATTTTAAGTTATACTCTTATTCTCAGTGCAGTCACTGCTGAAGGGCTACCTTTCCAATTTYGGATGTGCCCATCTCTCAATAACATGCAAGAGGAAAACACTTAGTCCAAGATTTACAAGAAGTGTGGCAAAGAAAAAGGGAAGTTATCTGCTCACCTGAAATTTTTATTTGGGCTACTTCTCCATCTCCTCCTTCACTGTGTGCTCGCACCTCAACAACATATTCACCATCACTGGGGACTGGGACCTCTATCGTGTGCTTTCCAGTGGAAAACAACTTGCCCTCATGCTGTCCATCTGGCCTATAAAGTACCTAGTAAAGTCATGGTAAATAGAGTTATTGAAATATCACATTTCCATSAAGATACATTTATAAATGTACASTGTGTCARTGAAAAAGTATTAKGTTTTTATTCATATGAAACATAATRTGTACATATATATGCTTMGTGGCTAATACAACTTTTTTCCATATTTACACAAAGTGAATCTATACAGGATGTTTTCTCATTTTCTGTTACAAAATTATACCATCTTTTGAAAAGTAATTTCAGCAYTGACACTCAAAATAAGTAATTAAGTGCTGGAGAATAATAATGCAGGGTAGCAGAGACCATCAAATAAAAATATGAGAACTCAGCTGGGTCTTCTGATATAAAATTTATAACCATTTTCATAAATGAAATTATCAATTACTCTCAATGATGCAAAACTATTGCAAATGGGTTGGTATATGTCTTGTGGGACCTTTAGAAAAGATCCCATTTCTTTCTGAAATAATCTCTGTGAAACACTATTAGCACTTCCCAGGAATGAGTTCAACTCCTCAATCAAATTTGCAAATGAAGAATATGATACTAATTTTCTTACTGCCAAGCAAGTAGCAACATTGAACAGGAATTGATATCTGAAGTTTTCTATATGTTCTACAGTCAGTATATACACTTGCTATGGTTAGAGAGTAACTGCATCTAATGATGGTAGAGATCCCTTCCCTTCCTCCATCTTCCCAGACTTTAAAAACTCATGTTCCAGGAACTGTAGYCCCCATGGAGATGAGAAAGGAAAACTGGAACAAGGCATACTGACATGAGTATAAAGTTTAAAACTATTCTACATATTATTTTCAGCCAACAGACAATAAATGTGAGCACGAGGGAAATGAGGTTGCAGTCACTGCTATGAACTTTCCCATAATATTGTTTACCACCCAAATAAATTTTGGTGCCCCAATATTTTCTCATCATACYGACTAAGCCCATGGGCTTTGCTCTAAGCCTACTGGATGGTTGTGACTGCTGAGCATGATACYTTCCTCTTCAGCATTCAAGTATGTGTAAGTCTGATTGCGTACAAGGATTCAACACCGCATATCAAATGCACCACATGAAGCACCCATAAAGAGAAAAAATATTTTCAGACTTCATACTTTGTATCCTTCAACGGCAGACTCGTTTGACATCGCCTTCACATGATCCCAGGTGATGATGTACCTTGAACCRGATCTTACAGAACTGATAATTTTTGGAGGTTGGCTTGGAGCTGAAAAGCAACATACGTATAAKGTAATACATGAATGAGATTTCATAAATGTTCAATGGTGTTTTTACTAAGATATGTAAAAACATAAACATGTGAAAATGGAAATTAGGCTGCCATATATATGAGTAAGGGATAGTCTCCTTCCTGGAAAGAACTGCTACAGCTCCAGCCAGGCAATTTTGGATGGCTTTGTACAGTGGCTGCATTGTAGGTTTGCCTTTCTGTGTTGCCAGACCGGAAGCAGCCAGCATTACCCTTCACTGTGCTGCTGACCACGAGTGTTTGCTGGCATGCAACTATCTTCAGAACMTCCCAGAAATGTCATGTAGATCATGTTTATTCATTGAGATCAAATATTTAATCAACCATTCACAGCCATTTCTACATCATTTAATTTAGTTCAGCAGAAATAGAAGTAGCCCACTGCAARACCAATAATTATAACTTACACAATAAGCTTATAAAATAGACTTTTATTAATGAACCCTGCAGATGCAAGTTGCCCRATACACTATTTACTGACAGAAATTTTCATTGTTGCATGCATTTTTAGTCCAGATAACTGTGTTTTAAATACACAAGATGCTTTTCTTACWCTGCTCAGTCAGTGCTTGTGCTAGGTATCCTCATTGAATCAGAAGCAATATTCCAAAAAATCTGTAAATAATTACTATTAATTAATATTAATTCTAGGGTGAGAGCCAGATCACCCACTTCTCAAGGTTGCCTGAATCTGCTGCTCTGCTGTTGATGAAAATGGCRGTTGGTCACATTTTAATCATCAGAATCCTTCTTGCTATTTACTAAACAGAAAGGCAGTGTATAGATGCCTAAGTAATAGCTGGTCTCAACTGCTCATCATTTAGAAAATCGTGTCCAGCTTTGGGATTCCCAATACCTGAAAGACACTTAATCTGGAGAGAGCTCAACAGAGCAATGCCATCCTGGTGGGGATCTGGAACACTTGATTTGTGAAGGAAGAGTGAAAGGGCTGTGCTTGTTCACCCTGGAGGACGGTGAGGGGACCTAAGAGTTGCTTGTCCTAGCAGGGGGCTTATGAAGAAGAATCCAGACTCTTGGATGGCATGACAGGAGGATGAGTAACAAAAATGCACAGTACTGATCAAYAGTCTCAGACTAGATGCTCAGAATAAGTCAGGGACTGGAATGGGCTTCTCAGAGAGGTTGTGCAACCTCTATCCCTCTAGGTTTTCAAGATCCAGCTGTACAAATCYCTGAGCAACCTGATCTGAGCTTGCAGATGACCCTCCTTTGAGCCTATAATCTTAGCCTCTTTACTGCTTTCTGTAAGATATCCCCATTACACATGGCAACAAAAGAGAGGAAGCAGAAATGCTCAGACTAAGAAGCAAATACCACATGAAGAGAGAACATTTGGTATRTGAATGAGAAGCCATGTTTGAAAACACGATGGGCATGATTACACTTAACCTAATGCTCCATTTACTTACGTGCTTTCCTGGTAACAACATCAATGGTGCTGCTGGGAGGTCCATAGCCTGCACTATTGAAGGCAGACACATCTACGTGGTAGCGAGTGTTGGGCTTCAGGTTCTCCAGTTTGGTCGAATACTCCTGATTGCTCACCTGWACCCGCTGTGCAGCTGCCTCTTTGTCATGAGCAGCCCAGTAACGGATCTGTAAGTAAGCCAATGGGAGGGTTAAATTTAATCATAAAGAAATTTTATAAAACCTGATGTATTTCTACACTATATATTCAGATATAAGCCAGCTAAAAGAAATCTAAGAGCAATAGCATTGAACTCCTTCCACAAGGTGTGATTTTAACCAAGTTGTGTATAGGCATAAAGAAACAGAAATAAATGTAGACTTTTCTCACAGTGGTTTAACTTGTTCCCAGCTAAGTCACTAGAAGCCTGGGAGCTGGATAATACCTTCAAAGAACAACACYTTTTTCTTCTTGCTTTTTTGTTTTTGTATTCCACCCTGAACTTTAGTATTATTTTCTTACTCAAGTAAAGACTAAACTCTGATAATGTTTTTGTTGCATTTTGTTTTGAATGTCTTACAGATTTAGGCCTCTTGTACTTCTGTCTATGGAGTGCAAAGTCATGCTAGCTGCATGTGTAGGTCTGAATAGGCATACATAACCATTTCCTAGAGTTCTTCAGCTAAATTCAATCAGGTTTCATAGCACAGTATGACATTTGTAAAAGTAGACGAAGAACATGAAAATAGTTAAAAAATGTAAAACCTTACATGACAGTAAGGTTGTAACACCTTAAAAACTAAAACCAATTAAGAGTAAAGAAATATCATGAGGGGTTTTCTTTCCCAAGAACTTGTTCCATCCTACTTTAATTCATTATGCATTACAAAGCACCAGGTGAAARGARTGTAATTCCTATGGAGTGATGCCATTCCATACAGTCCTGCACAYACACAGGGTCCTATTCTGCAATGCCTTGTGAGATGCAAATAAGAGTAAAACACTGTCAGTGTCTGGGTTTTGTCTGGTTTATAATCATTTGCATAAGACTAAATTACTGCACAAACCTGAAAGAGCAGAAAGGCATGCCCACTGCATTTTGATTCTGGGTGTTTTCACCCTCAGCATTTCTGCTCAGCTTCTRCCTGACTTTGTAATGATTTTTGAGCATGCTACATGATGGTGTTTTAAAATTTTTAGGAAGAAGTTGATATTGTTAGTAAATTCAGGCTCTAGAAAAAAATCTTACTTTTTAAGACATTATTCGTGACATGAGGTATCCTGTCATCTTGTCTTGTAAATACTACTTTAACCTTTTGTTCTTCTGACATTWGTTGTCCATGAAAACATCATTTAAAAATAGGTTAGAAGAATTGATAGTCTGTCAAAGTGTTCACATCACAGTTCTTTTCTTTACAAGTTGTGGGTACAACCCTTGTTTGGTGAGGCTTTATTTTCTCYCATTTACATTTAAATTATTATAATTAATAAAAATATTGCTTTTTTTAATCTTAGAACACATGCTTTGGTTGAATAAGGAGAGATGCACGGGATTTAGTAGGAGATTTCTCTTTACCTACTTCAAATGTCTTTGAACATGAGAACAGTACCACTACACAGAGATTACTGTCAACTAAATACTTCTTGTAGCTTGTCTCTTTCAATGTTTTTAGCCACAGTCCTTCCCACCAGTGTTACAGGTTACTCTCTCTGATTATTAWAAATGTGACATCTTAGAGGCCTTCATCATTCATTCCTGCTGCACGAGAATCACACTGTATCTGCAAACCAAACTGGCTTCACTTYTTAAGTTCAACATGCACACCTGGTTTTCAGCAGGCACAAAAAAATAACCTTCAGTTCCATAAACGTATGTCCTGCATTCTGTTTAGAAAGTATTATCCACTAGCACCCTAAACATCAGTTTACTGTAATTTAGGCAATCACACTCATAAAATCAATACTTATAAAGGTGGCTATTTTCCTGAGTAAACAGCCTTTACCCTAAAATGAGTGAGGACTCTGCACCCAGTCCATTCTGCAGGCTTCAGCAGCAGAGTGGTAACCTCCACTGGATGAAAGGTTTCAAACTAGCATGGATATGAATCTGTGATAGTCATTTCAGCTGAAGGTTTGACAGTGATCTTCAAGTCAAAGTGTCTTCTACGTGATTATGGTGAACACACTGCTGTAGATAAGCARGTCTTGCTGAATGCCACCAGCTGTACACCATAAGGTGTTACCTGTAAGTGSCTGACTCAGGTGAGAGGGGTGTGTACATCAGGAGCTAGAGAAYGTCATGTCTCTCTGTCTCTAAGTTCAAACYAGTTTCTAACCTGCAGCAAAAGGATGTCTGTAAAGTTCTAGGTGGCTAAAAGTTTATTAACCATGACAGGACCAATAGTAGCTTTGTTGTTGATTTTAGATGGCCATTGAAAATGAATGAATTAATTTATGTATGATCTATTATGCAAAGTAACAGCTTTACTTAAGGATAGAAAAGACACTTTATTTGAAACTTTTATTAATCATGCGGTATATTCTGTAAGCCTTTTAATTCTTTTGCCTTGCAAAGCTTTTTACAATCTTAATGTTTGTTTGCAGTATAGGGATGCTAATGATGTAATACAAGAGTAAAATAAACCATCAATTAAGACAAGTGAGAACAATAAATGAAAATGCAAATTTCTTCACTGAGAACATATTAAGTTTCAGACAGAAGTAATACAATTCAAAAATTAAATAAAATTTAAATCCTAAATACAAATATTCTTGACTGCAATGTTGTGGACTTTACTCCTATAGTGTGTGATCTATATGTCAYGAACACAGAAAGTTCTTCTCTAATACACAGCCATTTTTACGTATTTGGAACATTGTAACAACTCCCAGAAAAGAAAGAAAGAAAAATTACTTCCCTGATAGCAAAGAAAACTACTGTCTTTTTTAATACTATTCCTATATTTTCATTTTACATTGAAATAATTCCAAACTTTCTTGAAAAAATTTGGAAGTTTATTTCTTGCCTCTGGAATTAAATRCCCCATTGCTTCAAGAGGTCACATTTCCCCACTCTACTGAGTAGCCCCTCTCTCTTTTTTAAAGAGCTTATATAGTAGCCCCAGACAGCCTTCTTATTCCTGCTGCTGTTCATTTACTTTGTTAGAGTAGTCAACAGGCAATGAATACCCAGAGGACACAGGAGGGRATCTCAACCAAGCTCTAGAGTTTTTGTAGTAAATAAGCCAATTGTGATTTGTAATGCCTTAGCCATCATTATTAGTGTAGCCCTCTGTGCTAAAATCAGGGAAAAACCTGTCTTTCATGGTCTTCTTTTCTTCAAACTTTAATATACTGAAGCTGTTTCTGTCGTGAAACAAAAGCTTCCATATTCTTGAAAGTTCTACATGGGATTGACACAAAAATACACTTTGCTCATATTAAGAAAGAATGCTAATAGCATATTTCAGTCAAGGTAAATTTGTTTAATAAAATAAACCTACATCTATTGCATAGAAGCAGCATGAAATGTGGATACTGTTGCTGGTGCTGCRTGTGCTGCAGAGATGTGGCTGTTAGCAGTCTACTGCAGGAACTCACAAATCTTAAATTCTCTATATGGATGGATATAGTTTTCATRCTTTATCTCTTCTTTAAGTGTGAGCTGAGGATACTCCTCTGTAATGGCAAAATGTGTCAGCTCACACTCATCACCATGGGGGCAGTCATCCTGACAGTATGCATTAGTGTCAGGAAAATCTGACTCCTCCTGGTGTGAGAAGCATTGTGTCACAGGTGAAACACCTCAGGTTCTTTGCTCAGGGTACTCCCACCTCTTAAACTTTCAAAAGTCAATTACATAATTTTCAAGTAATAATAAAGACCAAAAGGAAACTGAGAAGGTGCTCTGGTGAATGATGGTTTCTATTAACCTGTGTTACACCTCAGCAGTAATTTAAAGGTAACTATTGTAGTATTTATTGATGCCAACAGACACAGAGCCTTCCAGAGATAGTCACTAGAATTTTATCATGCAGTTTGAACACTCCTTCCACCACAACTTKTATTGCAATTTCACAAATGCTATCTGCAGCCTAAACCTTCCAGAACAACCCTCTCTATTTTTGCCCTGCCCTATGGCTCCTTCAGGGACTAATGGGGGTTCTGATCTTCAGGAACACAAGTCCATATTTTTRTTCTTGGTGAAGAAGCATGGGCTTTCCTTTTGCTCCCTTCCCCTCTACTAGAGTGAGACTGGTGACTGCCCTGAGGAAAAAGATCTCAGAATTTGTACTTCATTGAGCATTGTGGGGCAGTAATTTGGGACTATCAGCCTGTTTATCATCTAGCTAGATGAAATTTTTTACATAGTCCTGATAATTAGAAGATTGTCTTAGAAAAAGACCAAAAAAAAAGAAATAGACGAAATTTATATTCTAATGTAGCTACTCACTGTACATGTACAAGCCAGTCAGTTCACACTGGATTTGTGAAAGTGTASTTCTCAAGGAATAGGTGGATTAAATTAAACTACAGCTATCAAAACAAGGCCACACCCCGAACATCCACAGTCCATGTAAGAGATGGTCCATTCCCAGGATATCCCACCTTTCTAACAGCTATTCTCTTTTCAGCCCAAAGATCCTCCACGTTTCTTTCTGATAATGTTTCCTTTTTTTTTAATTGATCGTTCTGTTCCTCCTGGTCTTTCCTGCTAAATCCTCTCCCCTCTGTTCTTCCAGTGATGTCCCCAGACACAACTCACATGCCTTTATGTCAAATAAGGTAAAATTTTAAAAAATGGCCAAACATGGGTAGCCTATGGGCATGTTCTCCTACCATGTTCTTTCCACATTTATCTTTGTCCCTCCTGCTTTCCTACCCTATTCCCTACTACAGCTCTGAACATCCATCTTCATGGTCTATCACAACTGTAATCCCAGCCTCTATCAGCACTCCTTGTTGCTGCTCTATYAACCAGAGAGAGCAGTTGCCACTCTCCATCAGTTGCCAAATTCCCAGAAGTCCCCTGGTGTGTGCTTGCCAAGTGTGTGTTCAGGTTATTCTGCACATGAAGGCTTCAGTTTCTGGGGACTGTCCAGCCTGGGAGTGCAAGACTGCTACAGGCTCAGCTCACAGATCCCAGCTATGACCATCAATTTGCCTGTCCTGATCTAGATGCAAAATACCCATGAGATGCCAAACAAGTRGGCTGCTTTACTAAATCAGGAGTTACCACTGATATTAGCATCTTAATTTCAAACCCCAGTGTCCTCTGTTTGTAGTTTTAAGGCTTTGTGTATGTACTGTATAAAATCAACATTTACATGGGACATCATTCTTGTTACGGTATCACAAAAGTTTTACATAAATCTCATGGAGACAGAAACAGAAATCAGGAAATTAAAAAAACCGAGTACTTATTTATTTATAATTTTTAATTTTAAAAAATGCCTTGCATGAGATTACTCCTCTTTTGTATGTCCTTACTTTGGAATACAGAGGATATCTTCAAGTAGCTGAAAACTTAAATCACAAGRCAAGTCACTAACAAACTGAAGACCAAAACCCCTATTTTGGGTTGCAGCCAAGTAARCAGACTACACTGCAGAGTTTGTCAGCATCCACTGTGCATGGATGATGTTAAGACTTCCCTGCTACTACATGGCCATTTCTCATTGCACCCAGCCTGTGGTTATTGTCTCTGCAGAATGACAAGAACAATTTTCACCAGCAATACCACTGAGATGGACCAGATGGAACATGCCCCAAAGATCTTTTTCATGCAGAAAACAGAAACCATCAAGAAAACTTCACTGCACAATAGCAGTGTCTCTGCTATATTGGATTTAGGGCATTTGTCAAGTAGTCCCACTTACTRGAGGGTTTGTGGGTGAAATATGTTAACAACTGATGGTAATTTAGGTGGGCCAGAGTTAGTTACAATTTCACATATGTGTTGAAAATTGCACCCAATATTTAATTGCAATATGTTTTAAGAAGGTATAGATAGTCATTCAATTATATAAAAGAGACAATATCCTTCCATGAAATAATGGGGCCTTTTGTTAGTTGAAAAGCGCAAACATACATTTCTTAATCTGCTTTAATAATGAAGTACATAACACCAAAAAAAATATCTGTTCCTCAAGATGCAAAATCTGCATGGAACATGCTAACTAAAGAAAATGAACCCTAAGAGACAGAATGCCAGAGCAGGCTTTATTGTTGGCTATAACTAGTGAATAAGAAGACTGAGAGTGTCRCTGCCTAACTCACCTGATATCCTTCCACAGATTTATCAGAAACATGGTGCCAAGAAACAGACATTTCAGAAGATGACAAAACTTTCACGCTCACATCTGTAGGTATTTCAGTTGGAGCTGGAAGATGAAACATAAGTTAAACATTCAATTTGATCTTGTGGTAATGTCATACTTGTTTACAGGGAGTCATCTCATTTTAGTATTTTATATTCTTTTCAGTATTTTATATAATTTTCCTGACATCATTGAGCCAARTGTTAGTCTTTAATCTGGTTTTTCTTGAGTAAACTTCAAGTCCAGTGATGATGTGYAAGGAAAATGACTCTAAAAACAAAGCAATGATCCTGTTACTTGGCTCAGACTATGTTTTTTATGCTTCAACAGATTTCATGCTGAAATTTGTGTAAACTGAGAACAGCCTTTGACAAACAGAATGAAGCATCCAGTGATCTTTTACTAAATGGGACAGGAGCTCACATATTGTATGTGATTTTTATAGTTAGTTACGCACAAATACTTGTGTATGTCACTTAGTCCTAACAATACAAACTTTTTTGTAAGAGCAGCTATTAGATACACATCTGTCCAGTGGCACATACAARCTTAAACACAGGTGTGAAATAATTTGAAGCACCCTTCTGTAAGGCATACATCATAAGGTTGATTTTGTTTGYATTCTTAATTCTGAACAGCAACCAACACAGAATACAGACTATCATAATGTGATAGACTTTTATCCAGTTCTTAAAATACTAAGGTCTAGTTTATTTCACTGCTGCTTGAATTTTAAATGAGGTAAGGAATTAAGAAAGGCATAAACTTAGYAATGTCTGTAAAAGATAAAGTTTTCCAAGCTAACAACAATTCTCTGTCGTGAATCTTTTGAAACAAGTTGCAACAGACAGGCATGGCAGCCCTAGCTGAGGAAAGCTTTCATATACTTAATCTTCCAACTGGGCATCCAGTCAACTATGCATCAAAACAGCCACTGCTAAGAAAAAAATCACTAACATCTCTCATGAAAAGTATCCTAGGTAACAAAATAATCTTATATGCAAAGTTACCTTTTGTAATTGTCTTTCAATGGCTGTTAATAATGCAAATGTCTAATTAAAAAATTATACATTATTGCAAAATTGTTTTCACAATGACAGGAATTTAGATAAGCAAGAGGCCTGTGCACTCATTACTAGCAATCATTACTCACTACTAGCAGTGGCAGATATGACTAGCAGTTGTCAGACATGGAACTTGGCTTATTGCACGTGGGAACACAGAAATTCCCCAGTCACTGAAGGGAATAACAATGCCCACAGTTACAATTAGAGAAACATAGATCTGCTATAGAATACACAACTTAGTGGAAAAGTCACTGTATTTATGTATATATGGATATTTATACATATCTATATAGAATATTGCATGACCATATTGTTTTAACATTTCCCTAATATCTTTGAGAAGTTGTGTTGTTTAACAGTAATAATATCATTTGCTGACTCAAAAGTATAGAAGTACAGGTRGAATAGTTGAGATCATCTAATCTATTCCCGAATCACTGTCAGACTCTTCTCTATTGTATAAACTACAGAACTTTCTAAAAAATTTCATAATGAAAAGTTTCAGCTGCCAGGGCTTTTGCTGATACAATATTMTTAACAATATTTTATCTGCTCATGCTTGTTTATGAGCTGTAAATAATTTACATCCCTATTTGTCATTTATGTTCTATAAATATTTTACAGCCTCTCCTGAGTCAGAAAGATGGCATCAGTTGCTTTCTTCCAGCCTTCTAATTCARTATTTCTACCAATAAAAGGACAAATCACATGGTCATAACAATATATTCTCTTCACTAAAATATAGTGGTCATGACACAATTATCCTCTAAGCAAAACTATGCAAAGTTCAGGCTGGYAGCCAGTAAGCATGCTACAAGGTATGGAAGCGATTTTGTTCACATCCTGTTGCCAGGAATGCTCTTCAGAGTAACTTCCATTACACCTCTTGTAAAAATTCCTTCTAACCTGCCCTGAAGTTCCTGGATGGGATATGACTSGTCAGGGTCACAGCTCTGCACAGGAGCTGTGAGCACTACTGGTAAGGTTGGTACTCTTGTGCTTGAAATCAAAGAMGTAGGTTCACTGAGCTTCTATTTCTTTTGCAGTCTGCATCTGGCATCATTTAACCACAAATGTTTTTTATCAGGTGTCTGGACTTTGCTAAAGTCTGTGTTAGAACATCAGCAGCCACTCAAGMGACCTTTTTATCTGGAAGCCGGCACTAATGCACATTTGCTTTTCCTCTGTGTTTTTGAGCTACTAGGCTGTACCATGTACCTGAACTTAGAGACCATACAAACACACTTGCCACTTCTGACRTGGTATGGATAATCCTAACATAAACACATGGGAGCTTATCACTCAGTCGTTGATAAAGTCTCAGAACAAGGATGGATACTTAAGTGTTACTTGACTGATACTGCTTTCATTACACCATAGCTATTTACTAACATGTTTATAGGATAGCAAAAAAACCGCTCTGTGTTGCTGCAGCAGCTGTTCAAGATGATTTCCTAAGGTGCACTTTCCTGAGGAAAAAAATTAGTATTATCCTCATCAGCCAGCATGGTACTGAGGACTCTTGCCTTTTCTCTGTGTGTGGCCGATTTGTGAGTGAAGTTCCCATTAGTGCTAATGGGAACCATGAACATAAATCTTCCATAAAGTACACAGAGAACAGAACAGAAACGGAASTGTGAGAATGTGGCCCTGTTATCATTTCCCTACTCTTGGCTCTTTGGTCCACATCTGTTGACTTTGTGAAGGAGATTTTGCTCTATTGAAAGAAAAATACTAGCAATTCTTTGGGTTTCTGGCAGAAATTAATAAACCACATTTTTTTTAGAACAGGCTTGAGTGATGATGACACAATTAAAGATGTTGTATATATTTCTTCTGATTTAAGGTAAACTTTCTTCCAGTACTTTCTCTCTTCTGCTAAGTTTGGAAATGTCATTTAAACTTCAACCCTAAAGATCACAGCATGTGAAATAAGTACAGTAAGAATTAAAAATATTTTAATGGAATGTGAAAGAGGTTTTTTATTAAATTACTCACTTGATAGCTCTAACATGCAAACCAGTATAAATCATATAACAGGGATAATTTATAAGAGACTCCAAACAGGCTGGAAATGTAACTAGATACAATTGAACTATCATTCCTTCACAATTTTGGGTTTTGATTTCTGATACTGATCTTCTAAAATACTAGGCTTTACTGTGGTCTGTTAAGAAGAAAAAAATTAAGCATATGTCAAAAACATGTATTAAGATCACAGAGAGATTGCTGAATAAAGATCTAAATGTTTTAGCTAACCACTGCAAAGATAAGAATTTCTTATTCTATATCCTTAAATCTTTTAACAAGCTGTGTGAAGACTCCTGTGTGCTGTTGTGTGTTGCTTRTTGCCAGCAAATACAGCCAAATGCTCTGCATCACACAGAAAGCAGAAAGTGGAAGCTGGCTGTTCAGAACAAGTGTTTTGTGTGAGCAATCACACCCTCCCTGCTGGAGATGTATCCTGCTGTACAAATCAGTGTCAAGGACCAGGTTCTACTGATGTTGGCAGTGCTGTTCTGAACCCACAGTTTAAAACTCATTTGGAACATTTACTCACCATCTTGTGCTGAATAAATGACAGCAGTGAGACTGAATGGCCCATCCCCTTTGTTGTTAAAAGCTTTCACTTTTACTTGGTACTGAGTTGAAGGTGGCATTGATTCATCCTTGTGGACATATCGGCCAATTTCAGGATTAGTTACTGTAACTCTTCTCCATTCTTTCTCACCAAATGGCTTGAAGGCCACTATATAACCAAAGTTATTGCCATAGTGGTATTCTCTTGACAAAGGCTGCAGACACAAAAAATAAAATGTTCATTTTTGCTAAACAGATAGGTCTAGAATGAAATATAAATAATGCAGAAAGCGTTGATAAGTACAATGTAAAAACACTGAACTAAACCTCCATTTTGTCCTAGTTTCTTTCAATGGCTTGTTTCCACCCCTTTTAAAAATAGGCCCTCTTAGTTCTGCAGYATTAGTGTATTTGCTAGGAAAACATTTTAAGATTTGTTTTTCCTCATCTGGACTCAGTGCAACACACATCATGTTATCTCCCACAGAAAGAAACCAAGAATAATTGTGTAATAAAACAGCTGTAGCTAGCAAAAAAAGGCCTAAGGAATAAGGCACAGCAGATATGTAACACAGACAGACTATGCCAGTACATGGGTCCATRTACATGTGGAGATAGATATTCTTGAAAAAGAATCACAATGAAGAGAAAACCTATGTGGCTGGCCCAAATTGTATTAATTTACTGAAAGTTTGTCATCTAGGCAACTGGCACAGCTTTTAAAGAAAGATGGACACATTCAAAGAATGACTCATCCTACCATTTTTCACTGATGATGGAGGGGATCCAGCTGCTGATTTAGACTACCTAGCTTCTAACTGGTAAATCTTTTAGTGAAATGACTCCCACTTTCAGTACAGGCATTAAAGGTACTTATCCAAAATATTTCTTAAAACTATAGCTAATTTCTTACACCTAAGAGTACTGGAAAATATGAAATTARGGAAGACAATCTGCCATAATGGATTTTATTTCTTTTACCAATGCTCTGCATTCAATGATCCCTTCTCAGTCCATGGAGCTTTTACCACGACTACTGGACACTGCATCCAACCAGCCCAAATTAAATAATTTMTCTGTGCATCAGGAGGTTGACCAGAAGCACCTTTTGAAAATAAGCTTCCTGCATCACCTTTYTCCCTAATGGACCTGTTTCCTCCAAGACCTTTGCCTCAAGATAAGCTATTTCAGAGATGAAATAGCTTATCTTGAGGCAAAGGTCYTARAGCAGTGACACAGAGAATARTTATTCTYCTTAGGTGTTTRCCCACTCCTGCAGCACTTCAGCCAACATGTGGGGAGATATTCTGAGCAAGGGTTTAWGGAACTTCAGTGTAGCTGATCTTCTGAATCTATCACTGTAACTAGCTGCTTAAAATAAACCAGAATTCAATCTCATATGCCAAAGAAAGCAGACTGGATGAGGCCCTAGCCTCAGAATGATTTTCAGCCAGAGCAAACTTTAGAAAGCCAGGACCGGCTCTTAAAAATTATATTCTGAAAGGTCTTATAAGAAGTTTGAAAACAGCTTCCCCTCCAATGGCTGCACATAATAAGTAGGTACAAGTATGTGACTAGTTTGTAGAATCCACTGAAAACTTTGAAAAAGAAAATGGGAGAGACAAATGGGGAAAAATGAGGAAGAATGGGCATGCCACTCCTAGCTCTCCTTTTCAGCTCCTCTTTCAAAACAGGTCTTAGAAGAGCTTTGATTGCATCTCTGGCTGTCTCATTCAACCTGGGCTTATGAATCATAGCAGAAGCTGAAAAGGGGTTGGCAGCAACATGTGAACCTGCCATACATTTTGTTCTTCTCTTCTTAATTAAGGACTTTTTAGAGTAGCATATGCAAATGTCAACATATTTGGGGGAATCAATATATATTTTTATCTTAGCCTTAGAGATAGATATATTGTTGTCTGTCAGACTCTGTGAATCTACAGTCTCTACTTAAAGACCCTTGCTAGACACAGCATAGAAGATTCTTGGGAAATAAATATCTGAAGCCATACTTAATTTGTCTGACTAAAGGAGCACTCAGAATAGATGTGAAAACCATAACAATAAAAAAGAGAAACAATGAGAATATAAATCTGCCTGGGTGTACAGGAAATACTGAACTGATCTTGTACTTCTGATCTTGCATTAGTAGCTATTCTCCTGGTTTTATTTTCTTTGTTTAGTTTGGTCACAGCCAAGCTACYGATGTATTGGAAATGCCATGAGTACTGGTCTTTATGTGCAATGCAAGAAGCAGTAGTTCATTAAAGTTTTTTTAGAAGAAAAGCTTGTGAACTAAAATAATCTAGGTCTTCTGCACCTGCCCATTGCATGTGTTCTTTTGCTCTTCAAAAATAAGAGACCAGAATTAGGCCAATTAGGACACATTTACTTGCAAACCTATTATTAGGGGAACTTAGATACAACCTTTCCAATGTATTGTAACAGAAGTGTAGACCCTCTTTTTCAGAAACTTATAAATGATTTCTTAACTGCCAAAATACTTAGGAAGACTGAAAAATATTTTGTACTCAGTTAAAAAACCAAAAGAAAGAACCCAAAACCCCAAAACAAAACCCAGCCAGGAAAGCCCAAATCTGATGGCTCAGATTGGCTTTTTCTGTCGTACTTGAGAACTTTCACAGAAATATGATCAATCCGAAGCACAAAAAAGAAGGAAATAAGCATATGGATTAAAATCTGCATATTCATAAGGAGAATCCCTATAAAACAATACATGCTGTTGGAATTATGACRTCTTTACATAACTTACCACAAGAAAAAGCACTCTTCCTAGAGGTAACAGCTGCTACATATGAAACAACTATTCCCCAAAAAACACAAATGGCATAATATGTCTTATGTATCTCATAGCCTTATGAAAGTGAACAGAGAGGTCAACAGAAAACAAACTTGGTAATTTTCTCAAGCATAACATAACCATCTTTCTTTGCCAGAGGTAATGCTGCTATAACTGTTTTTCCTGGATACTGATAGGCTCTGACAAGAATCCAACAGTACTTTTTTTTTCTCCCTAGCTTCCCCAAATACCCTGCAGTAGATTTCAATTCTCTCTTCCATGCTACTTTTGCCTGTGCAACTTTATTTATAAATCCTTATCCTCTCTTGAGCTGCTTTTTGCTTTCCTCTTACCTTGGTGWCTCTTTCCCTTTCTTGCTTTACCTTATCCACAGTATAGGTAAGTTTTCAAAATCATTGCATCAATAGCAAAATGAAGACTGCTTTTAATGATGCATTATCATAGTCAGTATGTGTTTCAATCTCTTTGTTTTAGAATGTTTTAGATGATATTTTAGAAATGTCCCACACATAAACCCCTAAGGTACTCTCTTCCTCATTCCTTTTCATGTATTTTTTAATGAGAAAAGTCTGAAAACCTATATACTATACACAAATCCTGTTCTCACAAGACCCAGTGAYAAACCATGCACAGGCTTCTGGAGGAGCAATATCCCATATAAGATATTACAGGTTTCATGCCACCTTGCATGTGGAATACTTACCATCCAYGTTATTGTCAGCTCTCGATTGCTTCCACCCCCTCCTCCAACATCAGAAGGAGCCACATTAGGAGCTAGTGAAACAGAAGAGATGAGAAAAATTACTGCGAAGTATGCAGCAGACAGCTGCAAGGCCAATGAGCACACGTGGCACACACAATTAAAGTAATGATGGYGTGCAATCGGCCAGGACTAATGTATAGCTACTGCTTCACGAAATGTGCCAGCTGTAACCATAGCTAGCAATCATTCTTCCTTCTCCCTGTATTATCTACAAATATTTAATTGAATATTCAGGAATGGAAAATTTCTCGTAAGTCTTAAGAGAAGCAGGCTGTGTATTGTTCTTGTGCTTTCTCAGATGTTTGTATGCCAAGGGCTCAAGCACTGTGAACTTGCATGTGTAGCTACCTCATCACAATGTGATCAGTCCCATCTACTTCAATGGATTTACTTGCCTTGTGTAAGGTTAAACTCATGGGTCTATCTTTAAAGCACTGGCAGCCTAATTGCATCCTAGATTAGTGGCACGTGTCTTCCTGATAGTCATGTTCAGGATGGGTATATGTACCTAAGCAAAACCGGCACAGCATTTTATAATTTACTAATTGCATTTTACACTGATATTCTGTGCAATGAAACACAACCTGTTGATCTATCACTGGTGCACAGCTGGTTGGTAAAGCAGGATACTTTCAAGGACTCCATGATAATAATTCCTATATTGTAATTTCTCTCAAACCCTTTGCACTGAGTGCAATGATTCTATTGCAATCCTCTATGGTGTTTATGTATTTACCTGCTGTCACTCAGTGTGGACACACAAAGTACCACTGAAAACATAGGACATGATAGCCTACCCACAGGGCATTAAACATGCCTCAGATGTGCATGATTGAGCTACATGCCCTACTTAAATTAATGTGTTCTTTGCATAAAAAATTCTGAATAGGATCAGGCATTTTCTCCACGAATCACTGAAAGCYGTAAGTCACAGTGCTCAAGCACTGTGTAAGTAAGAGGTTTGCTGAGGCCTTCTCTGAGGGTCAGCTGAAGAGGAACACAAAGCAGAGCTGAACTAATGTTTTCAGACAGGATAAAAATATGTAAAAATAAATTTGAAATTGAAATCAGCATTCAGTGCATGGTTTGCATTATTTATTTCTGGCCTTTCTGAAAAAAAATTACCAGAGATCAAGACTAAACATAAATGTAACAATTTGAGAGAAAGCTCAAGTTTGTTACTTGACCTTGTAGTAACACTATCTATTATAAAAATATAGCTTTAGAGCTATGCTAGAAGTGGAGGATTGCTAGAATGATTAAGCAGTCAAAGAAGATAGGCTGTCAAAGAACAGAAAAATATGACTATTTAAAGTCTAACAAATCATTCTTCTCAAAAGAATCTTCCTCATTCTCTCAGCCATTAAACCCAAGTTTCTTTCTCTGTTAAGACCAGGTAACTAACTTAGACAACTATATTTAGACAATTACTCCAATGCACCCAGAACCTAAAATACATAAAACTAGACCTTGATCCATTGAATTTCAAGAAATTACTGTGAAATGTTACTGATGAAGCAAGCTGTTTCATTAACAAAAAAAAAAATATCATTGCACACAATCTTAGCATGCTAGTGAGTTACTAGAATTAGTTACCCATCAGAAGAGGGACTTCARAATTGAAAAAGACACTGACAACTTTTAGGTCTGACACCAGACCAAACCTAAAACAGACATTATTTGTCACCCACATAGTACAACAAAGACACAGAACTATTTGTTGCTGTTTAACACAGAAAATGATTACAATAACTACTATATGTGGACATGGCTTGTTATTTGTTATTTACCTTTTTCASAATTACATGAAAAGGCACATGCAGTAGTGTGTACTGCTTCTGCAGTACCCTTGACAGTGACAACCCAAATCCTACTGTTGCTCACAACAAATTCCAATTCCTGGCAGCAAACACACTTGTGTGCAGAAGTTAATCTGTAAATTGTAAATTATTTATACCCTGTTTTGTCATGGCAAGAAGTGCTGACTAATGCCTAAGAAAACTACATTACCATTATGCATGGTTTGCCAAAAACTGTCTCACAGTCTGCCAGAGCATGGTGGGGAATCAGACAACACAGTAAACAGGCCACTTCTTGCAAAGGAGGTACATCCTGCTACAAAACTGGAAAGTGTGCCATTTTTGGGGAGGCTACAAAAATGCCATGAATGTGGCACACTGCAAACTGCAGGACACTACCCCTATTTCACCTGTGAGCATTATTTCTCTCCTTATCTGTGTCTTTTCTAACATTTAAAAAATGTCTGTTGTGCACCAGCCATTCAAAGAAGCATGCGGAGATTTCTCCTGTATTTTCTTGGGCCTTCAAATGCAGCTCTTGAGTCATGCAATATATGATGCTAGTAGTCAATTTTCTAGGCAGTGATTATCTTTTACTTTAGTATGAAGTTTTGTGGCTTTTCCTTCCCTATCCAAAATAATTTAACTAGTTTCTTTCTCCTCAAGCAACAAAATTTTAAAGGACCAAATTTGTCTTTAATGAMTGTTTTGAAATTTGCAATGCAAATATATTTTATTTTGAAAATACTATCTAATCAAAGTTATGAMCTAGCAGTTGTAATTGCAAAAGTTGTTTTTCACACTTATGTTTTTCATTTTTAGTTTCAAAACTCAAGCTATGGGAAACAATTGTAAAGAAATCWAGATTGCAACTGGGTGCTACTCTGTGGTATACAGGCTTTGTTGGATACAGTCTTTGTGTAGTGATACACCACCCCCTAGAACACTACTGTTATCTTCTCTGTACAGTCAAACCAGAATATATTATCTGGAATAGTAACATCTAATTCCTCATTTTGGAGAATTCATTATAAAAAGGATGTGCCTGAGCCTAAAGAATATCCTTAAATRTGCTCTGAGCTATTAACACTGAGMAACCAGASTGATAAGAGAGCMAGTTGTGTTGGATAATGGCACATATGTGACATGAGAAGACACCAGACCAAAGCTGAAATCACAGGAAATTGGCAGTATCCAGTAGAACACACATCCATCCATGTATTCTTTGGTTAGAATACAAACCAAATGGCAAATGGACATTTTCCTTGTTAAATACATGCATGTTTTTTCCTAAGTCCTGAACCACGGTTCCAAAAATGTYCATGCACTCATACACACACAGCCTGGCAGACAGATAGAGTGGGGGATCTCTGAATGGTACAGTATGATGCTGTTTCAGCAATGGAGACAAATTTGTCATATCATGATGTTTCTTTTCTGTCTGCTTTGGTGCCATCACATCTTCATAGTGTGGTACTTGCTTACTACGATCAGTAGAAGTGGGTGGCTGAAAACATATTCTCTGCACACTGGATCTTATAAACTGATTTTTTTTAAAGTAAAACCTAAAATTACCAAGTTGGTGAACAWAAATGTAAAAATGAAGAAACACATTTTAAAAAACCCTGACATTTTCTGTTTACGTACGAGCGCCTTCAGTTCTAATCCTCTGTGAGGGCATACTGGGTTCTCCCGTCCCCAGAGTGTTTGTTGCTATTATCCGGAATTCATATTCCATCCAGGGAATTAAATCAATCACTGTAGCCGATTCCATATTTCCTTCAATATCTGCTGGGTCTAGAAAAAAGATTGAATGCTTTAGAAAATGGCATTTTCACACTTAGGTCAGCAACAGTGTGGTTGATTGCAATAAAACTTGCACTATTCTGCAACCACACATAGAAAACTAAAGGAAAGTTGTAGTTGTACAAGAAAGATGTTGTACATTATCACATATAACATTTTACAAGGAGTACCCACAGCAGTGACTGGGAATTTGGAAACTATGACACTATCTTGCATAAATCCTTATTGACTTCTAAGYWTTAACTGTGTGTGAACTAGTACATGTAGTTATGAGATTTCCTTACTAATTACATATTGTAACTGTAGAATTTCATTTTACCTACAGACAAATGCAATGAGAAATCTGTAATGCAGAARCAGTAAAATAAAAATTCATTACATGGACAGACAAGGGCTAGACACGTAGGGTTCAATCAATTGATGAAGAGTGGTTTATAAAATGTGGTCCTAATTTGGTGCACTTAATTAGTGAGCAMGTTATAACTTGCTATCTGGGTCTGATCAACAAACGTAATGCTCTTGTAATTCCTGTGAAAAGACTTGTTATTGTCTTAAGGATGAGCTTCTTTATCATAAGTAAAATGAGTAACTCATGACTGTCTGCAATTCACAGACAATAGGRGTTGTTTCCATAGCTGTCTGCAGCTATGGAAAGACAGAGGATTTTCATTTATATACAAACAAGAGTTGTTTGTCAAATTAGAGTCTTGTGTTCAGAAGAGGATGAGAACTGAGATATTCTCCRCTGGAAAGGCAGCTGATTTGGAATTAAAATATAAATCCAATGCCTGCAAGAAAGCCAGGCAACAACAGTGTAAGCACTAGATGGTGACACCACTTCCCTGTTCCTAATGATCATTAAATTTCATTCCAAAGTGATGTCCTGAAAGAAAAGGGAACACCCTTTCCATTTTTCTTTCTACCTGTCCACTACCCTCCCTCATCCTTATGCAAATAATTTTTTGTCTAGTCGGCAAAACTATTGCAAACATCCCATGTCATTCAAGTTGTGATATAAATTTAACATTCTTTCAATGTCCTTCCTGGGCTATATCTGATCTCTTAATTCAATTTTACTGTCCCACAGATTCCCTTTGCACAATGAGAATCTGATCCCCTTAACTGGAAAGAGAAGCATAAATGTAAACAACTTGTTACATAATCCATTCATACATATTTCCATACTGTGAAGTAGAATACACTTCTTTCACAAAACACACTCGGTATTATGAAACCAGAGATTAATKAATTGGTTGGAAGAACAATGCTAGTAGTAATAATAACAATATTTCCAAAATGCAATGCCAAAATATATTTTCTTGTTTCACACATTGAAAATTAGCAGCATTAACTGATAGCCTAAACATTTGGTCAATTTGGACTGTTCATTAATCTTCATTAATCTGACAGTTAATATTGAATCAAAATAGGAGCAGCTCAGCAATAAAGTAAAAGCTTGCAGTGATGCCAGTGATGGTTACTATGCTGATTTTATGTACTTTTAGGGATCATCTATTTTCCAAAATTCCTAAGTGTGGTTCACATGAAAAAGTGAGGATTTTGAAAACACCAGAATAGTTACTTTCAARTTTTCAGAAATTAATAATGTATATCTTTTGGGTTAGCATCTTCAAAAAGGAATTCAACAACCTAGATTCCTATCCAAGATGTAAATCCCACTCAACATTCTATAGGGTAAGATTCAAAGTCTGGATGCATGTTTCAAAGACTGTCTCAGTAATTCTGAGAAGCAGAGAATTTCAGAGATGCAGAGTTCATCCCATTATGTCTATAATATTGCAAGTTGGGAATCTTCTTGAGAACTGAGAAGAGTGGTTTCAAGTCTCTGTTCTGAATCAGACAGAATGAAGATCTGAAACAAACACTAATGTTAACTCTTACACCTCCATTTCCAGTTCCAGTAATACACAGCACAATACAAAATAGTATCAGTTGTCATCTGAAATTCTTCACATTTCCTTATTTTCTTTAATTCAAAACTACAGAATGAACAAGAAATAAAATTAACTTATCCTGAGAAAAGSAGAGGCTACTCTAAAAGGATACTCCCCTCCTGCATGTATTGTTACTGAACCAAACAATCAGTTATATGAACAGCTCTAATTCCTACATTAATTTTTTTTTCTACAGTTCAAAGAACTCTATTCTACAGAAGCCATTAAAYAACATATAAAAGATAAGAAGGGGCTGAGGAACCTTCTGGGTTTATTTTCCAAGCTAATTTGACATAAAATATTTCAGTGCTGGCTGATGGAGGCAATCATATCCAAGAGAACTACATACACTACATAGTCTGAAAGAAAAATATGATATAAAACAGAAGGCCTACTGTATCTAACTTTTTACTCTAAAAAATGTAACAGATTTTCAGTTCAATATRTCAGTCTATGTCTTCGACATCTGTGGTTTCAAGTGAAAACTTAAATGGAAGACAATCTCTGAAACTATTAATATTCTTAGTATTTAGAAATGCTGATTATGTGGTATCTTAATTCCACAGGAAAGGACTTAAATTGTAATTTATAAGGGTGGCATAGTGATAGGAAAATTCTGTATAGCTTGCGACAATGCTATCCCTTACGAAGCATTCAGGGATACTGAATGCTTAAAAATATTTTTAAATTAATGCTTTTATGTTAAATCCTGCAAAAATAAAATTAYGTTATCATGTCCTGTGCTCAGGTAGGTTCCTCTTTAACTGCAATTTTGTGGCACAATGATGACATCCAGTGGTTAGAAGGATAATCTTTGCCATGTTTCCTCTAGGGGTGCCAGTTTAAATGCAATTGTAAYTTACTCTGCTCCCAGAAAAAAGCAGACAATTTTAACCAGCTTTCCCCATAACAAATACAGAAATGAAGACATCCACTTTTCATCCAAATCGACCTGTACATAAATTCCAGTAGTTGATGTTGAATGTTTCAGGCAACAAGGAAAGAGGCAAGAAACCAGGTAGCAACTCTGGCCAGTTCTTTTCTGTATTTCTTGATATTCAGTTCAGGCCCTCCAAACACTGGGATCAAAACTGTTGGCAAGACACTAACAGCACAGTAAACCTGCAGCAGACATTAATAGCATCCCTGGTTTCCTTCTATTGTGATTACTTTTTGATTAGTCAAACTTTCTAACAATCATACTTTAAAATTTATTGTCTTTATTACTTCTGGCATCACTCTTACCTGTTTTGGCATCTTTCCACTCTTCAGATAGAAAGGTTTTTGACTGGATAGTGTATTTAGAAATAGGACTGTGATTGTCTGTTCCACGACTCCAGGTAAGTGCTACAGCAGTGTCTCTAATATCTTCTACCCTTATACCTCCAGGAGGACCTGGAGGACCTGGGAGAAGAAAAAATATAGTAAAATTAACAAATTAAATACACTGAAAATATTAAAGTTCATCAACTTTTAATACTCTACAGAGTGATTCAGAGGACAGCTGCTCTTGCATTTTATAACTGCCAAATAAAACTTCCATGATTCTTGACTAATCAATATTGAGATAATCTTTAGTGAAAAGATACTATGAAAATGTTGCTGCTCTTTTTGCCAAGCAAAACTGAACTCAGAAAAAAAAATTCCTTCTCAAATTCCACCTAATGATGACCTTATTTGGCACCCACCTTTAAGCTAYGCTTCTGCTTGTGCCATATAGGCCCTGGCTGCAGGTTATGTGGAAAGCCCTGTAACTATTTTGCAGAAAAATCACATCTTGAAAGATATTTCTATAGATCTCTTCCCATTTTTCTTGGCCTTCATATTACCCCAATGTGGTAGACCCCTCAGCAGGTTCAAAGTTCTTATAAAGTTCTGGTTTTGTTATTGTGCTTCTGGTTTTATWTGATACACAGTTATCTAATAAATATTAACTGTTGTGTAAAAACAGATACAATGCATTAGAACTACTGAGACCTATTTTCTGCTTCASCATTCAGAGATAATAATATGCCAACATGATCCAGATAATTATCCAACTACCTAATTGACCAAGTCCCAGAGAATATTAAAAAAACCCAACAACACCATAATATATTTCTCTGCACTATTTACAGAGAATCAAAACAAAACAACAAAAAAGAATGGAAGGAGATTTCTACATCAGATCTAAAAACAGAGTGCCAAATTGAGCCATTGAGCTCTTTATTTTCTCCATACAGCTGAGCAAAAGGGCTCAAATGAAATTAACTGAATCAAAAGCATATGCTAGCATATATTGTTGTTCCTTGGTTTCAATGAATATGTCCTTCAAACTGGTAATCTCATTCCTTGGACCTCCCTTTCAAGGAGGTCCAAGGAGTGAGATTACCACCTCACTGCATGTGGAAACAGCTTCTTACTCTTCRCAAAGGATGCATGAAGTAGAAGTTCTTTTTATGAGCTGATTTTTAGGATGAAGGTTGTTGGTCAACTCTCTACCCTGACAACATGCCTATTTGCTATCCCAGCTCTAAGGACACACATACATAAGGTCTGATGAGAGACCYATTCTCCTGCAAGACTGTTCACTTCAGAAGCCCCCAGGCTGGAAGGTATGGAAAGGTTCATCAGTCCCAACAACTTTCCTTCTTTCTTCATAAGACAGCTTCTCACCTCACCATCAGCTTCTGAAAATGGCATGTCTCAGGAAACACCAAGGACCATAGGAAAAGGAAAAGGCTCCATAGGAAAGCTGATGCTGGATCCACAATTAAGCCCAAGGCTGGTAGTTCCTTTAGCAATGGAGCACAGTCCCACTGGGTCTAAATACAGTGGGCAGAGCTGGGTGCTGATATGGTAGTCCCAGGTAGCAGGGGCAGTGAACTGGGTGCATCCAGGTGACAAACTGCWGCATGTATCCATCCAGGAGGCAGCTACCCACAGCACAGGCCTGAAGCACATCCAGAAGGCAGGGCCAGAGACAGAGCTGGAAGCAGCCAGATCTGTAACAAAGTCCCAGGGAGGCCAACACAGAGCCAGTAAGGCCTGTAGGTGCACATGGGGGCTGCAGACTCCTCAGTGTACTAACACCACTCGCARTTTAAACAAGATCACATAGAGCAACCCATAGGAGCTGTTAAATTGTTTTGTAGACAGACAAAACATCTTCATGTGCCTGCAATGACAGTGGCTATCCTTTACCACTCCACTGATGAGATGCTCTGGAACATAGCTCTGTTTTCATACTCTGCTGTTGTCTCTTATTTACCAATGTAGAAAAAATACATTCCCAAATTTTTCATATTTCATAAGAGATTTACTCTTGGCCTGTTAAGACKCTGAGTCTCAAAAACCTCACAAAAAAAGGGAGCTGTAAGCAGAACTGTGTTCATTGTATTAAAATCTGAATTTTGAGAACAAAATGAATGCTGATTTCTTCTACAAAATAGTCTCTGAGCAATCACTCTAATTACTGGTTGCAAGGGGAATCAGAAGCTCAAGAAAGCACTTTGTCTTTTAATTTTTAAAAGGAATTCCTTACATAATACTAAGGCATATGAACAGATCCTACTCTTTTACTTTGCAGATCTATTCTGTAATTTCATCACTTRCCATATTTGCTTTGACATTTTATCCAAAACTGATGGCATTTCATGGGCTGTTAACACCCAGAAAAAATTAAATGCAGAAATATTCAACTGCACAAGAACCGTCGATGACAGAAGTGCAGAACCACGACACCAGCTACACTTCAGCTGCTACACAGCTCTGTGGTGTAACTCCAACGTGGGGCAAAACACAACAGCAAGGCAACTCAATGTACAAGTTGTATCAGCTTTGAATTGTCAGCAAAACACAGCATTAGCACTTCAGAATGTGTTATGCCCACAGGCATAAAAGACAGCAAAATGCCCAAAGGACATTAATTCATGCTATTAAAACTTCACATTATAGCAGATCTTGTAGGATACACACAGTATGAGCAAGAACATAATTTTGAGACTGCAGTAACACTTAGAAGACATGAATCAGATAAAAACTAAGTGATAAACTTAACCTCAGATGTCTTGGTTTCTGTAATTTGAAAACTCARAATCCTTTTGATGTAGGCCTAGTATTATACACAATTTAATCCATACAGCTTTATAAAAAATGAGAAGTTACTTAGAAATAAATCCAGGAGATACATTGAAATGATCCTTTAAATCTATTTTTATTAATGAACACCAAATTAAACTACCAAAAAATTGCTTTCACAGAAGGAAAATACTCATAA
The DNA here is from genome assembly GCA_902810485.1 of Alauda arvensis. NCBI lineage: Eukaryota > Metazoa > Chordata > Aves > Passeriformes > Alaudidae > Alauda > Alauda arvensis. The sequence goes on from CADDXX010000014.1 coordinate 1,471,255, forward strand.
TCAAAAAATCCTTATTTCTTTTCAGGAAAACACATGTTCACTTAGACCTCTAAATGTCTGCAACTGAATCAGTACCCTGAGTAGACTTTTATGACTTTGCTCATTTATGCACTTTGCATTTTAATTTCTGCCATCTGTTGATGAGAAATCATATATCCTAAACAATCAGAAACACTCTTGTCTTGGTGAAAACCAGCCACATTTCTGTATTATCTGGAGAAGCTTACCTCTTACCACCAGGTCAGCTGAAGCTGAGGAGTTGTCCACAATTGTCTGAGCAGTGCACATGTACCTCCCTGCGTGCCGCAGCTGAACATTTTTAATCAGCAGCTCACCGTTGGATTTTATCTGTCACAAGAACAACACAGTGAAACTGCTAAATATCCCTGTGCATCTACATGATACCTGTCTACACATCCCTCCCAACTGATTTACAGTGGTTGCTATTTCTAAAAAGTAAGTGCTTACTTTGAGAACGGATCACCCTCAAACATACATCTGAYTCATAAGACAGCTGTTAAAAGTGTCCTGTGTTTCCTGAGGAGCTGCAGCTCTTTACTGGACATGAAAAAACCAGACACCTTAGTAAATGATTATTAACAAGTCAACATTTCCCTCTTACTTTTTGAAGCCCATATAAGAACACTAAATTGAGTTAATAATTTGTTCATAAACCACAGTCAGATGATTCTTTTGTACCACTACTTGCTTTATTTAAACACATCGGCAGGATGGCATGTCGTGGAGTCCTACTAACAGAGCAGGATCCTGTTTGGCTCTTCCTTTTTAATCCTAAAGCGGCACCTGAGTTTTTATTTCAGAGAGGCTAGAAGTACAGCCCAAACAAATGTGCACCAAGACCTGCCCTGTAMTCCTCTGCCCTCCCTTGCTGCTGAGGGCCCTGTCAGGCTGGACATGCTCTTCCCCTGGCTYGGCTCTCACTGCTCCTTGACAAACRGCAGGACCCCAGRGAARCAATTTACCACTCAACAAGGCTCATACACTCATCATCCCAGACTAATCTTTCTTTAACACTCTTCACCAATGCCAGACTAYTGGAAAAYACACAGCCATGCTTTCATATGGCTAGRTGGGCCACTGGCTACCTTTGGCTGYACAGAGAGGCAAACAGAATATAGCATTTTTATCCCATGACACTTCTGAGTAATCAGATGTGCGCCTGTAAAACAACAAGTACAAAAGAGACCACTATGTGCACCACAGCTATTTCTTAATGAAATACATATTTTATGTCAAGATTTTAAGTRTTAAAAAACAATACACCTGAAATATTTTGCTTATACATCCTGCATTTTATYCCAGAAAGATTACTAGGCTAAATCAGTGGGTTATACATGTGCTGGTCTTAAGGGGATTTCACAAAAGCCCCAGATGTTCTCTCCAAAATACATCTGAACTTTCATGGGAGTAAAAGTGCTACAAAAAAATAACACATGGATTTATACCGCACTGTATCAATGGGGACAACATTCAGATTTCCTAAGTCACTGAAAATTGTCAAAAAATGAACCTGAACCCYACCCTCCTTGCTCCCCAATGAAACATTGRGATAACTTACTGCAATCCATAGACCTTTACATGCAGGAATAAAAGCAATTCAGATGCAAAACTGTATGTACAGAAAGAAACTGCAAAAATGTTTAGGTGTAAGAACTAGTGCTATCATCATAGCAGATACTGGGTAACAAAAAAGACCTTTGAGACAATCTTGAATATTATGGGCTGAAGAAATGAAATAAAGCTAATGCCATTCAGTTTATCTYTCCTAATTGAAAAGGATGGGGGAAGAAAGTAAGGTTAAATCTTTTCCAAATGTTCTAGAATAAGAGCTTATAGTCTATATTTAGGGGAGATTAAAATACCCAGATAACACCACCCCTCTCCAGACTCCAGTGAGGATTTTGGTTGCCAGCCTCAATTTCTGCTGGAAAAAAAATTCAGCACATACTGAAGTTTGTCAACATCAACTTTTTTAGATCCAACCTAAGAATTCACATATTTAAGAAATTACTGTGGTAAATAGATAATTGGATGAAAGAAGAATTGAGCACACATTTTATTGTATTTATTAATTATGTGCCCACATACTTGTCCTAACAATAATTTCCYCTATGGAACGTGGTCTTATAACCTAAATGATGAAAAAAGAGRTGGAAAAATGTAACATAATTTTAAAAATCATCAGCCCATAGATATGGAGTTGTATCTTCTTGCTTCAGAAACTCCCTTGGAGCAAGGTTTTATGCAGTTGGTAATGAAGCYTTCCATAMCTCAGAAGAAGCCTAAGTTCTTGGTGGTAAAAGAAAATCTTACCAAGCAAATAAAGAGTGCAGGCATCAGCAAATTCTGTCCACAAATTAGATATGAATGTACTGTATGTTTTCATCCAAAAACCTCAGCTTGGCTCAGTTTAAAAATGCCTTCCCTAACTCAGAGAGGACYGAATCACAGACTGGAAATAGTGATACCAATACTCAGGGATGTTCCAAGGGTATCTGTGGTTCACCACTCAGTATTTACYAAGTTTCAAGCAAATACTTTCATCATATAAGCCCTATATTTATGATTTAATAGTGGTGTCAAAAATAGCATTCTGTGACCTATTTCTGATAGTCACTGGTTTTTTTCACYATCACCTTTGCCAGTGCACTAAATTGCCTAAAGCCATCAGAATGTGCCCCTGTACAATTAAGTATAATTTACAGGAATCTAGTTTTGACTGAAAATGGGGTCTATCCACTTTTCTTAGGCCTTCAGAGACAATAAAGGAACTTCTGTTAATATGAAGACTTACAAGCCCTTTGTAATAAAAAAGTTAACTTGGCAGAAATAAAAGAACCTGGCAAGCAGAGCCAGAGTGGTGTTTTTTGGTTTTTTTTTTAGATTCAGGTTCTAAAATTAAACATCTGAGTTTCAGCATTGTTTAATACACAGTAGATGTAAAATGGTAACAGAGTCAATAAAAAGTAATCTGGAAGAGATGGGATTCTTGGTGATGAGATCAGTTTGTCCAAAGCTAGAAACATTTAAAAAAATCTTTTTCTACTACCTGTATCTAAAATTATTAACTCTAAAATGAGCTCATGTGAATTGGTTTGATCCTGCCAGTACAAAATTAGCTCTGTGGTTGCTAAAACCAGAACAGATAATCCAACAACTGTTGAGGTATGTTAATGTAAATGTGATTATAGATGTTTTCCTGATATTGACATCAGAGACATGGGGACAACACCACCAGTGCAACACTACTGTCTTAATCCTATTGACCTGAGACCTTGTTTTATCAGCCGTAGTTACAGATAGATAAAAAACTCAGCAGTATAATGATGACTGTCATTACCCCATAAGAATATTTTCCTTCAGTGAGCTATATTTATATGTAAAAGATATACAGTGTTAATTCTACACTTGAGATGTGGACCGGGAAGTATTTCCAACAAATATATTATTCTTCTCCATTCAGCATACCACTGAGAATTCCTGAGGACACTGTGCTTTGTACCAGCATCCCTGTGGTAATGGGCCTTGTTTTTCACTTACAACAGCAGAAAAAGCCTAGGTAGTTGCTCACTTATGCTCATGGCTCACAGCTTTATGGCCAATGACAAAAATTCATAATACACTGCAAACTACATTTCTCTGTRTAGTGTTTACACCTGGCTTTCTCAGCTCCTGCTATCTAACTACAGATGGTACATGAATTTTGGTGGCCTGTTAAGTCTCACAAGCGCATAAATGTTACAGTCAACTGCTTTTGCTGAGTATTTTTTAATTCTAGCACAGAAGCTGGCAGATCTTCATCTTCTAAACTAATTATAATTCTTTGTGCTGTAAGTATAATAAGCTTCCTTAAAGGCTTCTGACAGAGAAAGGCTTCTGCTTGTTGGCTTTGCCCTCAGTAGAGTGGTGGTGAATGGAGTTAGGCCCAGCTGACAGCTGAGCACCAGTGGGGTTCTCCAGAGCTCACTACTGGGACCAGTCCTGTTTAATATCTTTATTGACAATCTGAATGAGGGTATCAAGTGCATGCTCGGTGAGTTTGCAGATGCCACCAAGTTGGGCAGGAGTGTTCATCTGCTGGAGGGCAGAAAGGCTCTGCAAAGGGATCTAGACAGGCTGGACTAATTAGCCAAGGCCAATTTTGTGAGGTCAAGGCCAGGTGCAGGTCCTGKWCTTGGGTCACAACAACCTCAGGCAGAGCTACAGGATGGGGGAAGAGTGGCTGGAAAGTGCCCCAGTGGAAAAGGAACYGGAGGTGCTGGTTGACAGCAGCTGAACATGAGCCAGTGTGTGCCCAGGTGACCAGGAAGGTCAATGGCACCCAACAACCACCAGGGCAGTGGTTGTCACTCTGTACTTATACTGTACTGTACTATSTTCAGTTTTGGRTCCCTCAAAGCAAGAAAGACATTRATGTGCTGGAGCAAGTCCAGAGAAGGGCAGCAAAGGCTTTYGATGGGGCTKGAGCACAAGTGTGATGAGGAGTAGCTGAAGGAACTGGAGAAGAGGCTGAGACAGGACCTTATCACTCTTTACAACTCCCTAAAGTAGTGAGGGTGAGGGTTGGCCTCTTCTCCCAAATARCAAGGRAAAATTTATCCATGTGAAGGATTGTCAGGCTACCCTGGGAAGTAGTTAAATTATCAACCCTGGAGATATTTACATGTGCAGATGTGGCACTTAGAGACATGTTTTAGAGGTGGACTTGGCAGTGCTGGGTTAACAGTTAGATTTGATGTTCTTAAAGGTCTTTTCCATCCTAAACTACTCTATGATAGTATAATTCTATCTAAGTATTTTACTCCAATTATTCTGTTCTCTTGAACTTTCTATTAATTTCCTGGTCGACAGGTGGAGCTTGACTAAACACTCTGCAAGGAGGATTACAAGGGAAAACAATGAGGAAAAATGGAAATTAAACTCCTTGTGTATTTTCTGCTGCAGGTAACAATGRAATCACAGAATCACAGAATAGTTTGGGTTGGAATACAGATTTGTAAAATAAAACTAAGTGTCTCCATAAMAATTTATTGAAGCAGGAGCATGCAGTGGAATAAGTTTGTCTATCCATGTCCAGCCAATGAACTAAATATTGTACAAAATAATGTACAAAACCAGGCAACTATAAATCTCTACTCCCCTAATTTGATGTGTATAGTTCAAYTTGTTCTTTGTTGTTTACAAAACCATCCATTTTGGAGACGAAACAAAGTGTTTTGGCAAGGACTGTCTCCAATCTAGAATTCACCTCACCTCTTTCAGAAATCTGCAGTACTAATTTTGGTATCTGGACTAACCACCTTTAACAATTAAACAAAGAAACAGGCTTTTCCATGTGTGTTGCACTTAAATGAAAAGWACCTGTCTGGCTGTGTATGCCCAGAATATTATGAGTCTCATCCTAGAAGATTGTAAAGCTTTCTGTACTTCAAAGAGAGAGAGATAAAGTAAAAGGATTAATATTTGCATAAGGAAAAAGCAAGCCTTTCAGTATTCAGAGAAGTCTTCACTACTGCAGGTTAACCACATTATAGCTGCAGGGATACAGAGCTGGTTATGCAGACACCTTGGATGCAGAAGCTGCTTCAAAGCTGAAGTAGAGCCTGAGCTATGGGACCTGCAAGTTCTATGCTGAATGCATTTGTCTGCCTTTGTGCCATGTCCCTRCACCTATGAACACTGGAGAGAACACTGCAAACTCAGAATTCACACTTCAGAGTCAGTGTGGGTTCAGCAGGTCTTAATTCCWGCTCTGTAGCAGTCATGACACCGAGGTGTGTTAGCATCTGCTTGGGAAATGCCCCTTTATATGACAAAATGTGAGGAGGTAACAAGTCAGTTGTCTCTATGACAAAATTCATCATCTGGCTTTACTGTATCTCTCCATCACCACTTACTCTTCTTTCTTTGAATACTTAAAGAAGAAAGGTATTTGCAAGCAGGTCAACTTCCTGAACATTTGTAGGCAATTCAATTTAACTTATTAAAGATAAAATRATGATAAAAATATCAGGGTTTCAGGTTCGCTGATATCACTTAAGACAATTAATGTAGCTAATAAATAATGTAGCAAACAGTGCTGATATGGAAAGCATTTTTAAATGCATTTGTGTCATTATCACTAAGACAACTACAGCCTTTGAACTCTTCCYAGGTCTWTGTACAAGTTTCTGACTTGAACCASTTAAATTATGGGGCTCCTTTTCATGACATACAAATGGACTAGTGGGACTCAAAAGTATAAAAAAGGACTCTTTTTTGTAATGAATGTAAAGAAATATTCTTATTTGGATACTGTATGTATTTTTAATATAAATATCTTTAAAGTAATATCTTTATCTTTAAAAACATATRACAAAAAGCAGATCTATAAATAACAAACAAACATTAGAATTTTCCAGATTGTTTGAAGAGCTGTATCTTTTTGGGACTTGAAAAGATGTACTAATGTTTAGTTCCTCAATTAAATAATCAGAGGAACAACCATACATGAAGTTAAAAGTAATCTATTTAATAGYAAAATTTTGAAGATTCCATTTGACTCTTTGGAAGCTAACCAATTCTTTTTTTTTCTTTTTTCCCCCTTTACATACTGCTGTCACAGGAAATGAAAACAGAAATGACAAATGTCCTTTTGAGAAATTTATTTTAGTACTAATKTAATGGAAATTAGCTTTGCCTTCAGCAATGATGGAGCTACTAAAGCTTGCATTTAAAGAAAGAAGAATTATGCAGGTGTTTACCTGAATTTAGTTAGACATTTCATTATGTCTATACGACAATATTGATAGTATTATTTTGAGAATTGAAATACTGTGGCTCTATCAAGTTTCAGCAACTTATCTGCATAGTTACATAAATTAATAGTGAYATTATCAGAGGGACAGATGAGGATCCATCATCAACAGGAAATTATAGCATAGAGCACATGCTTCATATACCAGTAATCTTAATAATCACAGTGGAATATCTTTTACTTTTGTGTTTGTGAAGTGCTGGTGAGCATGTTTAAAGCTCTGCTGCCAAGTGTAAACCAGCTCACCCTCTACATCCAAGAAAGCCTGAGCAAACGTGCCACCCAGTGACTGCAGCTCAGAACTGCCAGGGAGAGGGAAACAGGCGGGAGAAAAGAGAAAATTCCTTTGCCTGCCCAGGAAGGAGGAAAACCCTTAATGCAACGATACAATAACAAATAAATAGAATAGAAATACAGAAAGTGCATATTCCTCTTAATTATGTCCTACATAAACCACTGCATTGRATTTGCTGAATTTGTTAAAAATTCTGCATTTGTTATTACTTAAGCACTGAACCACATAATACCTACAAATGCAGGCTTCAAATTCAATCCTACTGTCCCCTCTGTCCCAGWTAAAGACCAAGGTGCCTGTGGAAGAGTAACAAAGACTATCTGCACTTGCTTTGCATTTGAAAGCCCAGAATTAAGGCTTAGGAAYGCAAAACAAGAAGATGCCTCTGCTAAAAGAATTTCTACCAGTATTGACAAAGTAAATTAATTGATATTTAGATCTAAACTACTTAATTTTAGAGGTCTAAGTGAATTAAGAGTTTCTCAGCTTCTTTTGAAKCCTTGGAGTACCCATCTCTACAATCTATTGAAAGAGGAAATATTCCAGGACAAGATTCAACTCCCACATAAAGAGAAGCAATTCTTTCCCTCACTCTGCAGACCACAGAAAGTTTGTAGGGATGAAGGTAGTCTAGAAAAGTTAGGGTAATTTGGTTTTGAAATTAAGCACTTCARTAAAGGGTCTAAAATACTCAGAATTTGAGGTCAGGAGTCCARGACCACTGGCTATCTGGAAGATAAAACAGGGAGCTGGGAGCTAAATAGTGTCAAACTTGTAATGACATATTTTCTTAAGCCTTATTTGGTCCCATATTTGTCAACCTGAAATGCTTTGCTAGAAAGTGCCCTAAAATCAGGATTAAATTTCAGAATTAATTTCCCCTAAAAGAAAAAAATCCAGTTTACTTCTATTTTCATTTTTAGAGGAAACCCTAAAAGTATATATCAGTGATATAATAAAAAATTTTGTCATATGTCCTCAACAYCTCCTAATGACCTACAGATGGAGAAAGTTCCTTTTGCTTGCACTACATACCCTTTTGATAAAGCCATTTTTACCTACCTTCCACATCAAAATAACAGATTAATCAATACTTTCAGTCTGTTTTTGTGTTCWGTGGAACAAATTTCTTTGTGTGACATATGTCAGGTAGCTAAAAGCAATCAACGAAATAAAATCTGACAGACTGATTTTATTTGCTCTTTTACAAGGAGTGAGYTTACTGGGGCTTTACTCTTTAAGCTCTTGTGTGACACTCAGACTCATTCCAKTCTTTATCTAAGGACTAGCTAATGCAATTAGGAGACAATTCAAGCTTTTTCAAGGTATTCCTATGCATTAATTACTCTACTGGAGTGTCAACCTAGACCTATTGAAAGTGTGACTTAATAGTTACCTGCAGGAAATGTTTTAAAAGATGCCAGTGTCCTGGAGAACAACTACATACTTATTCATTCCTGAGGCAACACAAAATACACTGCAGACTACTTACAACCCTGCTACTGACTGTGGACATAGACTTTCAGGAGATTTATTGCAGAAAGGTGTGTATGTCTTTGGGTTTCAATGTTTATCAGCTATCTTGGCATACTTCTACTGGCTTGTTAGACAAGGATATGTTCTCTCACTGAAAGAGAGCAGTGTGGCTTCTTAACTGTGTCTTACAACTCAGCAAATGAGCAGGGTGAGGCAACTCTTGACTCCTCAWAGGGCTGTTTTGTTCCAAATCAGACTAAAATAGTTCCACTTTAAACACCTTTCCACATGGAGATAAACAGATACTGAAAGCAAAAAAAGGAATCTCTTGGTGCATGGAAAATCAGATAATATTGCTAGCCTAGGAGAAGGACTCTTCAGGAGGCACTGGTACATAATTTTGAACACAAAGCTGAAACTAAAGGCTGTCCTTGGTGTTCTCAGGTGGTTCCACAGCTACCATTAGCAACCTTTTCTATCCATAACCACATCTTCTCTTGGGAGCACAAAAAAAAAAAGGTCTCTAAATATGAGGATTTTTGTATAATTTAAATCCAGAATAAGACAATAAATATTTACACAAGTAGGCAACCACTTGGAGGTTGCTGAATATTAGGCAAATCAGAATGTGATTAGACATAACAAGAAAGGATTTCTAATAGAGATATTAATTTTAAATAGACCTGAAAGAAGACTCTAAAAACATAACCAACCATACATGCAAATACAAAGGAACTGTGATTGTTCTATATGCCAAAATGAGTGTCTTTGTATTAACTTGTTTAGTCTTCACATAAACTGTTCTTCCTCAGTGTTTACAGACTGTTTGACTCCTACCCACCATCTGGCCCAGTTTTGTGACAAATCCTAGAAATGCTGATGAGAAAAACATGGTTAAAGTAAAAACGAATGCATATGCAAAGTTTTTTGAGGTAATTTGCACCTTGTTTACAATCAGGCTATCTACTTATCAGCTATTTCCACTATTAATAACAGTGGGATTTATCTGAGGTACCAAAATACTTACATCAATTTAGATAYCTGATTTCAGGTATCTGCCTGCAAGTATCTGAATGTGTCTGCAAGGTGTCTGAATTGTAATTCTATTTTATGTTCTTCCTACTGGACCCAAACCAACACAGAAAAGACARCTATTCACGACAAAGAAAACCAGGCTTTTATGTATTAAATAAGCATCTATAGTATCTTACCATAACATTGCGTTCATAATGTTCGTGTTCTTTCTCAAAATCTATTACAAAGCCATTTAGAGACCAAATAAATGTCAGGTCCAATGTGGGATCATGGGATGCAATGCACTGCATGGTGGCATTCTCTCCAACGGTGACGTCGACATTCAAGGGAGCTAAAGTAATCTTTGTAGCTTCTGTGAAGATAATGGCAAACATGAAAAATTCAATAAATGTTTATTCAAATATCAGCTCAGCTCCATAGCTGTTTGATCATACATTAAACCACTCCCTCGAAGTCTATTCTACATGTTATTCATACAACTACATTTCAAAGGACCAAACTGAAGRCAACAAATTTACAACTAAAATACCTGACTTCTGTGTATCTGTAGAAATCTCTATTACAACTATTTTTATTCATTGACTATGTCTCAAGTAGAAAGAAGACACATGATGAATCTTATATGACTTKTGTTGCATTTCTTGTTTCAATTATAATATTTCCTACGTTTTAAAACCTGTCTCTTTAATGAATGAAAAGTTCTGCTTGGTTAGGCAGAATCAGATTTTCATTAGAGCATTGCAGGGATTGTGATCTTGATTTATCTACTGAGAAACAATATAATAGGTGCATAAGAAATTATGTAAATAGCTACATGTGAAAAAGAAGAGAAAACAATACAAGAAAAGGAAGAAAGCTGCACATCCCCCAGCAATGTCTCTTATTATTACAGGAAAAAAAAAGAAAGCAAACATCTCATTACAATTGCTCGAGCTCTTGACACATACATGAAACACATATGGCAACTACTCTGGAAGAAACTCACTGGATCAGTGAGACTTTTTCCTTTGCTTACAATTATTATCATAAAACAAAAAGCCACAGAATACCTTCCTTATTCCATGACAGGTAATACCTCTTCCACCAATATGAAAATGGTAGTAGAATATCAAAAGTTGGAAGACAATAGCCATAAGAAAAGCATTATTGCCGTTAGTTAAAACCTAAACTTGAGCTTGCTCCAAGGAGTACACTCCATTCCATCATACACAGAAAAAGAAAATATCCTCAGTAAGCCAAATTTTGTCAATCTGGCTCAGAAAGAAATCCTCCCCCAGATCCYACTTTAGTAATCTAAAACCGGTTTAAACCAAGACTATGAGGATGGCACATCTACTGCCTTTTGCAGTATGGAGCATCTCACAGTGCAGTGGAGCAACCTGTGAACATCTGGTCTCCAAGTCTTACATATGGRCACATGCTTAGGATACTTGCTTGCTCCATGCCAGTGTGGTGGTGCCTCTGTGCCCAGTATCAGTCTAAAAAGCTGCTGAAACAGTGGACCAGTGGCAGGGAATGAACAGCTGCTGGGAAAAACCCATCAGAGTTTGCAGTGCCTGTCAGCTTCAGATTTAACTTTTCAATTTCCTATAGTCATGTGCAATGTCTGRTAAGTTTTATGGGCCACACAATGTGCTTGGGAATGCTACTTTCAAAGCATTCTTCATCAACCCTCATCATTGCCCACAAGATGAAAATGGTTTTGAAATAAATCAACTGACCTTTCTGCTGTGATGCCTTATACTCTTGGTGTTCATTTTTATATGAATCAGAGCAGAATTTTTCAAAATTTAAAATTTCTTTATACCAAGTTTATAAGGTTTACAAACATATTGRTTTTTGTTTCACTGTGTGAATTTARTAYGCAAATGTTCTTCYTGATTTTAGAAGACAYGATATAACAATTAAGGGGTTGGATTTTTCTATTTACATAAACTTGCAAAAAATTTAAAAGCCAGAAGGTAATATAAGATATATGAAACAGCAGAAGATAACAATAAGTAACTGTAAACATCAAAATACAGATTTAAATTTCATTTGGTACAATAAATTTGGAATTTATCAGCCAGAAAATTGCTTTCATATGATGCTAYAGACTAACTCTTACAATTAGCACATCAGCATTGAGCTGTCACATCCAGCATGATTTCTGCAACAGAGATTAAAAACCTACTTGATAAATGACTCTTCCACTATCAGTGGTACTTGATAGACAGCATTTTGTAACACTTGATAGATAGTGTTACAAAATGCTGTCCTTCCTGTCTGCAGTTATTTAATATCAGATTTAAAAGAAACAATTAGGGATACAGTACTCAATCAGTAAATAAAAATACTGATAAAGGAAGGTAATTTAGAAATGCAATCATATAGATTATCTCACAAATTTAATGCATATTTCTTTAACAGCAATGCTCTCTCAAACATGCTTATACCACTACCAGAACAGCAAAACCACCACCAAAACAAACCCCCTTCAAAACAAGAAGCCACAGCACTAAGGAAGGTCAGCAGGAGTCCTTTTCTTTGAGTCATGGCCCCAGAATCTCACTGTAGCATCAGTGTTAAGCTACCAAATCGAGTGAACACATTAAAATATGTAGATTTAATGCATCTTGTTTAGTAATCTCTTATAGAAAAATCAACCCTGAAAGTTAAGATACAGCATTAGAACTGATGCAAACATCCCCAGTTTCAACTGAGCAATATGCTTTAAAATTCAGTGTTAACAAGCAATTAAACTAGAAAGATGTAGAACAGCTTGAAAAAGCARTGCAATGCTGGAACAAAAATTAGCCATTTTAAATCAAGGGATTCTACCCAAAAGAAACTAATGCAATTCTGAGGCTTACCTGTCATTTCTAGAACACCAGTGCTATTGGCTTTTCCTCGGTTGTTTTCTGCAAAACAGGTGTAGCGACCTTCATCCAGCTTTGTGACATTGATAATTTCCAGGCTCCCATCATCCCAGATACGTATGCTATGGAAAATGTGAAAAATACACTAAGAGAAATTAGATTCTATTTTGGAAAGCAATGCTTCCTGTAGAACTGTAGTAAGTGAAAGAACAGAACACAAACATCCTTTGAAAGCTCACATCTAACTTCTGGATTTATAAATACACCTACAGTAAAAAATATTTAAAGACACTGTGGTATGATTAGAAGCCTCAGATTGCTGGAGTAAGACAACGTACTTCTATTCATTTGTACTCATTCAAGTATTTTTCTTAGAGTTTTATGGTACAATTTAATTCTTATGCCAGACTGGGTAAAGTTGGATACCCTGCTAGCTCTTTGAATCCATACTGCCAGMAACATTTTGGCATATTATTTTCCTGAAGTTCAACATTCTCCTGTCCCYGAAGTCTGCAAAATGGAGAATCATCCTAGGGGATTGATAGATACATAAGGTTACATTTTAATGTTCAAAGTGTTCACTAAAAGTCAATACTAACCGGCTCCCATTTACAAGCAATTCTGTTCCTTTGCTCCAGGAGAATTTTGGCTTAGGAGCAGCTTTAGGCTTGCATTCAATGATTACACGCCCCCCTTTAGCAGCTAGGATTTTCTTCTTCATAGGGTTCAGTTCAAAAGTAGGAGGTGAAGCTGCAAGCAAAAATTAACACAAATACTRCTGTTAGTARTATTACTGCAAAATAGATTTTTTTSCAAYATACAATAAATGACAGAACTTTTGAATTGTTTACAAATGTTCATCATTCAGACTAGTGAGAAAAMTATTAATGATACRGAGATATAYTGGGAAGTACATGGTGATCTACAAGAAACACAAAAATCATTACATAACTCTGTGCTGTGTTACACTAGAAGTTTCTTTCTATTGATTTCTGAACTTTGATCTGAGTTTAATCTAAGAAGTTCAAAGCCCACTGAAAGTTCCTCCCTTTCAAAAGGCCTTTTGATCAGTCCTAAGAAAATTCAGATTCCTGGACATAAATTTCTTTAACAAGTTGTTCACTCAATCATAATTCCACAGAATATCTGGGTTTATTTTTCAGTGGTTTTAACCCTCTCTAACTAAACTAAAATTGTGCCCTTCTTATTCTTTGTGGTTTTCTGTTTGGCCAGCTGGCTTTAGGTGCACTCTGAGATGTACAAGATTATTGAGACATGACCGTCATAAACACCACACTTAGGTCTCTTTGTTTACTAATTTTCTCTTTATTTGAAGCCAAATAAAAGAAAAAAGCTTTTAATTAYTTTGCATCTTGGCATACCATCATTAATCATGCCAGCAAATGTGTGCACAGCCTGAGGAAATAAAGCTGTTCTTTAATTACAGAAGTACAGAGCAAAACTGACCAATATGCACATATTACCAACAATGAATTTTGAAAATACACATATAAAAAGTGTTCATTTTGTGTAAACCAAGCTGGTAGTGAGTACACAGTTATGGAAGAACAGTGTAGAATGAAGCATTGTTGTGCAAGGGGTAGGGAAAAACAAGAATAGTTTAGTTCTTCAGAAAGTCTGAAGGCAAGTGTGAGATGGAAGTAACAGTAACTACCACAGGGAAATCTAGAAACTTATGTCATACCGCCAGTGTGTCTGCTCTAATGAAATCAGTAAAARCATCAGAAATTGTTTTAAGGCTGAGAAACCTGGATCTGAGAGTCAAACTTTCAACAGGATGCTCCTCAGGAAAATGCAATGGATTCATAACCACATGCAGCCATCAAATGGCACAGCTATATCACATACAAACATTGTGACTTTGGTGTAAGGGATTGTARAAAGCAAAATCAAAGGGGAGAGCGAAGAATGAAAGAGCTTCAAAGGCCAAATAAGTGACAAMATGGTTGGTTTCTTAAAAAGCAGATTTTGCCTCACAGAGGAGTGATCACATGTGAGCAAAAATGAATATRCTTCTTAACCAGTTTTGCAAGCTTAAAAGTGTCAGCTGCAACTCCATGTGCATCATATAACATTAACACTATCAGTTCCTCTGAGGGGGAACAGAAGGAAACAACCATCATAAAAACAAACAGAAAACATGCCCCACAAGYTGGTAAATTGATTCCTCAAGTTGTTGTCAAAAACCAGCTAAAGAGCTCAAATAAACCCCATCTCACCTAGACTGAGTGAGAGTTCTTAGCTTCATCCTCACGGGAATCTGTTACCAAACAGTACTTGCAAATATAACTGCTATCTTACTCAACCCTGAAATAGTAAATAGAGAAATAATCCCACTGACCCACAATCTTCARTTCAGCATTGGCATAAATAATTCCATGCATGTTTTCTGCTATACACTGGTACATGCCGGCATCGTCAAAGGTCAGACTTTGCATTCTTAGTTCACCTTTCCGGAACTGAAACACAGAATCAATAAAATAACAAGATGTTAACATAAACTACATAAGCTGAAGAATCCACCCCCATCCATATTTTTTTCCCCTTCTTCAGTAACATTGGGTTCACCTTTTTTTTAACAAAGATTCATTATCATTCAACTTAAGTTTCTGGAAAATCCTAGTTGAGTGTCAGTAGACAAAYTTACTCTCCAGTTCCCTGTGTTCATATCAGGGCAAACACTACTGATTCAGAARTAAGAAACAAGGAATTAAATTAATTTTATGCACGTAAGCTTTCTTATGCCATGCTCACTGGTCAGTACTTTCTGTTGTTACATCATTTTACAACGGGAAAAAGTCAAAGCACATCCCAGTGATGTAGGAGTTTTTCAGAAGATTCCTTTGGGAGACAGAACAATCTATTTTTTATTACTTTATTTTAATGTAAAATTTAAAAAAAACCAGTCAATCAAAAGAAGGTCGTTAAGGTGGGGTATTTTGTAAATTACAAATAGATGTCAAACAGTTTTTGRAAGATTATGTCAATGTATTCTGTTTTCTTGTGAAAATCACACTGAAAGCTTTGACTCTTGTATCTAAGTATACTGGAGCACATGGAGTGGTAGAAGATTAAGAGAACAGCTGAAAAGAGAACAGATTAAAGGAAACATTTTCTGACTGTTTTATATGAAAATATTTTAATCAGATTTTTTTTTTGTCATGAGCAAAATAAAATGCCTAATTACAAGTTATCTGATTTAGAAACAAATTATATTTTCAAGGCAATTAACRTATTTCTGCTATCTTCCATTTGGAAATCATCATCACAGTAACACACAGCATAGTCTTCTGGTGTACTACTGGAGACTTACMCACTGCATTCTGCAATCCAGTATGCAGATTTTGTTAGTGAAAGCCAAGTTCAGTTGGCAGCATGTAACTCACTTGTTAAATTGTTTGCAATAACTACCAAAGCTAAACAAAAGCATCCTGGTTTATCCTGGTTTAACCCACCTCCATACAGCAGATGGTGATATCCCTGTTCTCCCTCCAATGTCATACATTTTTCTTAAGATATACAGTCACAAAACAAGCTGCCTCATTGTCTTTTATTGTTTGTTTGCCAAGATAAGAGTCACCACAGCTCAACAGATGCAGAGCTCCATTGTGCCCTTGTATTCTCCAGTAGACTTTGAGTACACTGTTGAAATGCCTGAACAGGTTTTCCCAGAGAAGTTGTGGATGTCCCATTCCTGGAATTGTTCAACGCCAGGCTGGATGGAGTTCTGAGCAACTGGGACTAGTGAAAGGTGCCCCTGACCATGGCTAGGAACCAAACCACCTTCAGGTACATTCCGACACAAACCACTCCACAATTCTAGGACAGAAAATCTACCAAATATCCAATGTAATAGRATTAAATTATCAAAGAGTATTTCTTTAAACTTCTTTTAAACTTCACCTAAACATTTGCAACACTCTGTGTCTAGAAAAAAATGTGAAAAAATACAGGATATAGAAAGACCACTGATAATTTAAAAAATAATTTTATTGTCATATCTCCAATGACTATTTTGTCTTATAGTTTTAAAGACCATGTTTAATGTGGTAAAAAGGATTAATTTTAAAGWGAAGCTGATAGAAATTTTTTAATCCAGAATGAAGAGCATTTGCTTAAACATGTGTGGAGAAAAAGGGATATCCACCTCTTAAAAAATCTGGTCAAAAGTTCRGTTCATAATTCAAAGCTAAATATTAAATAGTCTGAAGAAATAAGACAAGATTGAGATGAAACTTTACAAAACAGATTTTAATGCCTCATGCCAGTGGCATCAGCAAATATTTGGATCATTACAATCCATTTTTCTTCTAATCCTTTAATCATGCATACTTCAAWAACCTGTTTCCATGAGCTAACCACTCCACCCTGTGTTACCTGCAGCAATACACTCACCGAGGCACCGTTCTTCAGCCACCTGATTGTTGGAATAGGCTTGCCCGTGGCTACACAAGGCCAGTACAGATCACTGCCTATATCCCTTTCTGTGTCATTGATATGTTCTACCCACTCAGGAGCAGCTGCAGAATAAAATACATGATGCATTGTAAATATAGCACACACACATTTAATTAGTATTATGTTGTATCAATCCCACTTTTTGCTTTTTCCATGATACTTAAACAGGCAACTCAAAGTAATGATGATTACTCAGCAATGCACCAGCACAAAAAAGAAAGGAGTTCTTGTCTTACAACATAGATTCAAAAAAGCCTCAAACTATTTTTTATGAGAAAAAAATATGGAATTGAAATAATAGTTCCTGAGTGACAGAAGATATAAGATATTACTACTTATATTGATCTGTAGGTTWTTCAGMRTGGAAATTACTCAGTAGCACTGTGAAAATGATAGTTAAATGACACRAAATTGTGCAAAACTGCATACATACTRAAAGGATYTCCAGGAAATTATTCTCTTGGTCCAAACAGTATATGTAAGAAATTAATATTGAAAATGRTCCWGCATATTTGCTTTTGCTAAGCAAACAAACCAATTATTAYAAGCTTTACTTACTATAAGCAGTAWTAACCTTCCCACACTAATTYTGAGTTTGATTTGCTGAAGTTYTAGCACTTAACTGAGGATCTTAACTCAGAAGATCATCTGTACAGACAGTGAAAGRAACATAAATCTTCTGAGATGTGAYGTGTGACCTTGTCATRTCATGGTTTTGTGTCATGAACCTCAGACAAGAAGCCAASTTACTTGGGATGATTTCACTATGACCAGTAAGATACACTTCTTGGTTACCTAATTTAGCCAAATATATATATTTCTATATAATATATAATATAATATAATAAGGAACTGTGCATAGTTAGTAAGACAGAGAGCTAAGACAGAAAACACAAACAAAATGAGAAAACAAGAAGTTCTAACAAATCTCATGGTCTCTTTTTCTTCCCAGAAGTTCTTTCACTTTGGTATTATAAATTGATTTAATTTACATTATGCATTAGTATATTAACACAGAACTGTSAAAATGAACCAGTTAGTACCAGATAATACCAGCTATCATAACCAGACAAATGGAGTACTCTTTCATTTAATACGTAAATATCATGCCTGGTATTTAATGCAAGAATTTTAATGCTGCTCTATAAACTTGAGCAGCAGTGTGTGAGGATGATTGTACGAATCAATACTGACATCAACTGTGAAAACACAGATATTTGCAACATTAGTAAAAGCAACACAGATCATAAGGAATAAAATTGTTCTTCCTACCTTGTACATAAACTCTTGCTTGATGTTTATCTTTTCCTTTATAGTTTTCAGCTTCACACTCATAAAGTCCTTCATCTTCATACTGAATGTTGAAGATCTTAAGAACTGCACCAGACATGCTTATCTCAGCAGAGGCTGGCAAGGGTTCAAGGTATTTACTCCATCTGAGTTCAGGAACCGGACTTGAAAAGGTACAGTAAAGTACAAATCAGCGTGTTCAAGAACTGGAGGTTAAATTGCAGACTACAAAAAGAGCATTTGATCATGAAATATGTATTTTCATTCCCTGAAATAGGAAAGCAATTTGTGCTGTACAATAACTTTAAAACACACTTACTTTCCAAGAGCAAAACACTCCAGTGTCACGTTTTGCCCCAGGAGAGCATACGTGTCCTTGAATTTCACCTTGATATCAGCAGGATATACTTTTGCTCCTAATATGAAAAGAAAAAAAATTATTGTAAGAAAAGGTATGTCAGAAAGCTATACAGCTATTAAAATTTCCACAGTTCAGTCAAACTTTTCTTAAAATTCCAGACAAAATTCTTCTTTATACTGAATAAGCATCCTGTCAATTCATAAAGTCTGACTAAGCACTGAACTTTTACTAGTAAAACATAATTGTTTTACTCAGCAACTAGTCCCTGGATGACAAATCCTAACATATCTTACAGAATTTCTAGTTGCATTTGAAGTATGATGATCTACTTACTCTGTGTGGATAGACAAAAAACCTGAGTCTGTTTTCCACAGGTTTCTTACTGGATAGAATATTTTTAATTATTTTGAATTTACGCTCAATTTTATYTCAGTAAGAGTATTAAGGAGCTAGAGCAACCACATCTACAGTTTAATGAGTACACAGGGACGTAAATGTAATTGAATCCCCCTACTAGCAGTCCTTGTAGGAAYCCTCTTGCAGTTCTAGATGAAGATGGCAGTGTGAATACTGGAATATTTGGTCAAAAATTGCTAATTTGAAATCATACCAATTCAATCAGTAATATTACTGTATAGATAAAAGGGCAGCTGAAAATTGATGATCAGTTTATGAGAATCTATTGACTGACAGTCTGAAGCAGAGAATGGAATTTAGTTCCTTTTTGGAAAACATGCAGTTCTCCTGAAGAAATGGTGGTAAATAATCCAGTAACACAAAGCCACAGAAGTGTTTCAGGAGATTGACCATGAGACATAAAGCTGTTAGGCCACAAATGGATAGGAGGTTTCATCAGGGGAAAGGATTTTCTTCTTTCATGGGGGATTTTCTGGGGAAAAAAAGTAAATCCGGAAGCATTCATCAACATTTAAATGAAGTTTCTCCTTTACAGTCATACTCCTTTGAACCAATGCCAAGACTAAAAAAGATATTSAAGATTTTGGGATGAGATTAGGGGCTTATCACATAAAAGAGATGGGGATTCTGGGGATAAGAAGTCAGTTCTCAATGATTTGAAAGGAAAATCGTGAATTAACCCACAGAGATTTCTTTCACAAAGTTTTCATTGTGGATGGGAATTGTTTGTACCTCTGCAACTGAAACACCAAGTGCATTGTGCAGTAGCCATTATTACTTGCMATATGAGTCTCCTTACAGAAATGAAAGTAACAATGAATTAGGAAAATCATAATACAAACAGTTAAAATGCTGTGCATAGTATTTCCAATAAATACTCACGATCAGCTTGCGGAATAAGTGGAATAAATTTACTGAATACACTCTTTGTTATGGAAGGGCTGGACACAAAACATGAGTAATTGCCCCTATCTGATGCTTCCACATTTGCAATGTAGAGATTGCCATTCGTCTGTGACACAAATCGTCGCTTGTCCAAAGCAATGAACACTGGGAACTCATTTAGAAGCCAGCGATAACTGAGGTCATCTGGAGGAAAACATTTCGGTCAATATTAAAACCCAACWCTATCAGCTACTTAAACCACAGAATAGTGTCTGCATGTAAATCACTTGAGTCTGATTTCCAGGTTACAGATCTTTTTTTGGGAGAGGCAGCTATGTGAGAGAGATYTATCCATGTCTCAGCAGCCGGCGCATTCCTGCCTACACTGAACACTGGGCACTGCTGCTGTCAGTGCAGGTTACTGGGGAGCTGGCTACAGTGTGCACACCTTGCCCTGGGCACAACTATCCTGCAGGAACTTGAGTGGGATGGAATGAGAGAGGCAGCTGGCTCTTGACCTTATGCAACTGAGAAGCTGGGAAGTTTTCACCAGTCTTGTGATTTAGACAAAACCTTAGAATATTTTAACTARTAATGTCTCCATTCTTAGGTTCCTTGCAATGCTTAAACTGAGCATGAAAACTAAATTATTCCATTTTACAGGGYAGAAGAGATGTTAATAGCCAATTTCATCCCTCATGATGAAACTCCAGATGCTTGAGATTACAGGTATAATGCCTACAGAGCTCTTCAGTAGCTAATGAGAAAAAGTCACTTCCAAAGAATAAATAACCTCAACTCTGACCTTCTGGGGCTGCTTCTGCTGTTCCATGATTTTAATAGAAGCCCGTGATCATAACAGTTGACGTGACTTTTACAGGTGGAATGAATGRTCAACAACAAACAAATTCAAAACCTAACTTAAGTGGTGACTCTCAAGCTGCACAAAAGTTACTGTTTAAGTAAATATAAAGTAAACTTGCAAAAATAAATATTAATTTATCTTTTACTCTTAAAACATTGAAAATGAAGCACTCTTAGGTGAATTACCTGGGTAGTGGTAAGGGGGCTCACAAAGAAGCACTGCTCCGACACCTTCTCGCACTTTAACCTCATAACGTTCCTCAGGTGGAAAGGGATCCAGATCTATTTTTTTAAAAAGCAAGGGGAGGAGAATAAGGATTTTAACTACAGYAACTTTTTACTATTACCATTACTTTCAGTTCTGTAGAGATTAGTATAGAAATACATCAGTACATGACAGATAGAAACTTGTTGACCCCTAATGTCAGTTTTGCTTATTTGTCACTACCAAATGAATTTTTTAACATTATTTTTGTCAACATACTTGTGAATGCCAGGGGAAAGAAAAAAGTGATGCAGGCTTCACCCCTAAGTAGTTAGGCTTAAAATATTTTAATGTGTTTTAAGGCACTGGATCTAAAATGTATGCACAGTATTCTCAGATGACTAATGGATAAAGCATATGAGAGAATGTGGGTTTTGTTCCACAGTTTCAGTAAATTTGACAGCAAAACAAAATTACAGCTGGTCAAGACTTTTGAACTCTTGTAAATGGTGGTTGACATTTTTCAATAAGATAATGCATAAGAAAAAGAAAAAAAACTTACACTAAAGATCAGACATTTTCTATATTAATTTTAGCAACTGTATTCAGTTCTTTAGGAACAGTGATTGTACAAAGAAATGTTTTTTTATAGGTGATCATTAAAAAGGAGTAAGGAAGAAATACAACAGTATAAGGAAAGAAGAATGAAAGCAGGCTTTTAAAAAACAGATATTTATTAGTTTCCAGCTATCTTTTCACTATTCCTTACCTCTTTACCCTATTTTAGTTTACATATCAAAACACAGTATATTAGGGTTCTGTTCAGCATAATTTTTCAGTACACTATCAACATTCAGCTCATGCAGCCAGTGAGCTGGAAGACARAAAACATGCCTCAGACTGTTTTGGTTCTATTTTATTCACCTATTAGGTTCATTGGTTTAATTCATTTACCCTATTGATTATTCAGGACTGAAACAACTGAAGCCTGCTTTAGTTATAAACAGACATCCCATAAATGGAATGYTGATGTTTTCTCCATTAAAAGGAAGTAACAACCTGGCCTTCACATTTTTTTTCTAGAAGATATACTGAGTTAATACAGACTAAGGCTATATCAAGGATGATATGATCCCTCAGTTCATTATAGCTTCTGACTTTCCCTAATATTTGTGGTCCCACAGTCTCACAAGAACTATCAGAAAGCTGAAATTTTTAGTACATGTCTGATCTTCTACAGCAAGGAGTGAATTCTAYTTCTGGAGGCTGGTTAAAGACAAGAGGGGCACGAAACCCTTAGTGTCAGGGCACCCAGGGCTTTGTGAATGGACCCCAATTAGAGTGGATACCTTTTTTCTTAGGATTCCTTTTTTTGCCCTCTGATGATAAAATATATCTGGGGAGAAGGCAACTTAAGGCAAAATAAAACAAAAATCCCAAACACTGTTTTAAGTGCATAAAATTTTGTATTAGTCTTCATTTAGTATATCAATTTTTTACAATTCATGTATTTGGTGATATGCAGGTCTGTACATGCATGTCTTCACAAGACTAGGTCAYGATGGTCAGAAGTTGACAGAAATTTGCCCCAGCAGGGTTTTTTCACTGTAGCCTAGGAGTAAGGGCATACTTTACTAGCAAGTGGTGTGCCTTCCTCCTRCAGCGGTGTTTGCACTGCTCCTCATCACCTCATGATATGCCCTCACTGGAGTCTTCTGTGACCCTAAGGTCCTACCATGATTTTAAAAGAGTCTGGGCATCATTATCTCCAGATCTGGCTCCATGAGTCTCTTTAATTAATAATTTAACAATAACTCACTGGGAAGACTGTTATGTCAGCTGAATCCTAAAGAATATAAAATGCTTACAAACCTGTTTTGTGTCAATCTCTGCAGACTAAGGCACCTAAGATATTTTTACAGAGAATTACAGATACAGCGTAAGTTAGCAGAATACACCACAGTGTAAAACATTGGGCATTCCTARTTTGCCATAATTTTTCTATATTCTGAACATAAACAACGGCTTACATCCAAAACTCAGAGTGGCTTCACTGCTTCTGACAGTTCCAAAGACATTTGACACGACACAGACATATTTTCCAGCATCCCTTGACTTCTCTGGATTACTGATAACAAGTCTGCCTCCCACCATACTGTAGCGCTCCTTTGTTAAATCAATATCCCAGTTGTTGAGTTTCCACCTATTAAAACAGAAAAGCCAGAAGTAAGATTTTGCCCCAAAAAGCAAACCTGGTAAAGAAATATGATGTGAAAAATAAGTCATAAATTCTGACAAACTATGCAGAAATCTTTTGTTTTCCTTCAGGAAGAGGCACAGATTTGATCTCCAGAGGTCTTTTAMACCTAACAGAGTCAGTTATTCCTTCTTACAGATGTGACACAGTCAGTTAAAAGATAGTTGCTGGCCAAGCAGTAAGAGATGCTTGAGCAGGCTGTGGATGAGCTAGCCAGTCATCAAACACATGGATTTTAGACATATCTCAAATAAATAGCTAAGGCCAGACTGGATAAAAATATATTCCCTCTGCACTTTAAAAGTATGGGGTAATGAGAGATTTTTGTAAACCTGCTGCAGATAATGAAAATGTKTTATAAAACATGATGTGCCAGTAAAGTCAGTGCAAAAACTGTGGCATGCTTCAAATAAGACCAACTTACTACTACTTCAGTAAACTGCTGGACACTCTTTCCTTAGTTATGGTGAAACCTCACAGCCATTTCACTGAATTACTGCAATTTTCACTTGAGGGATTAAACAGAAACTGGTGGCTCMGTTCTTACCAATTTCTATTTATTTTAAGAAATGTTAAAAAACACGGAGTGGGCACCAGTACTTGTGATTTATATTTGTGTCTATTACTGTGTCCACAGGAGGGAGCCCGTTACCTTAGAAAGAAACTGCCTGGTTCCTATGCAAAAATAGCAAAGATGCAACTTTAATACATTTAAAGATCATAAAATTATTTCTGCATAATTTTTTTTCTTTTTTTGTAAGGTAAGGTTAGGCATTAGTATTTGACAGTGATAACAAACATACCACCTGTTAATTCACTATTGAAGATATACCAAAATATGCAGAGGTCTTATTTGGAACTTGCAATTGTCATAGAAAGAAACAATAGTAAGAGTGGCATGAATAAAAAAAAATATATTTAAAAAAATCTAATGAAATAAAAGAATTTTAAAGATGCAGTAAATAACATTTTGACCTTACAGAATTCTAGAGATATCACTTCAGTCCTGTGAGACATATTATAAAAAATAAATATATCCTCTGTTCAGAAWTATCTAGGTATAAATGTCCTGGGGACAGCTCATCCTGTAATGAAAATGGCACGAAGGACTTATTTACCTCTGAGACAGAAGAATTCTGGCTCAATAACRGTTAGAGGGCTGAAATGAAGATAGCATATTGAGGTAAACTACAAATAATGTATCAGAAATAAGGAAAGTGGCCTTATTCTGTACTGCAATTATCACCACATCACCTTTCAGTGCTAATTGTCAGATCTGTTCCTAGACAGAGAAGCCCTGGAGGTGCACATTTTTAAGAGTCCACAACAGGTAAAGAAGAATGTCAATATTTATTTAGAACCTGTAATCATCTACAGATGGTGTGTTTACWGTCTTGCAGACAGACTCTGGACCAACTGGCAGGGATGGGGAATTACATCAAAGGGTATCAAATCTTAGCATATATAATCTCYCCACGCTTTCCAAGCACAGCCAGAGGAAGTAAGTGGAACAAAATGTCATGTAGTAGGACCATATTCAAATGGTGTTTCTGTACAACCTGTCAGCATGTTTTTAATAGTGACAATGAAGATGAAATAAGCTGTTTTGATGGAGGAATACCATAGTTGACCACAATACTGTAACAGAGTTAAAAGAAGAGCCAGCAGACTTGACTGTTTTTTTCTGTTCTAGAAACCAGTCCAGGAACATACATAAGTGAGTACTGGGGCAAGTCATAGGGTAATTTACTGAAATGGATCTCTTTTGCTGGCAAGATRTTGTGTCTGTCTTTAGTACAATGACAGCAGTTTTCTGCCTATGATCAGGTTATAGTTTAGTCACAGTCTTAATACTATCTTAAGTACATTTATCTTTACACAATGAGCAGATAATGGCTGACAAACTCAYATGAATGCAAAACAAAGCATTGCTTTCTACAATAATATAATTATTGTGAAAGAAGTCATTGGGAATCTGTATTAAAACTAACTGAAATGTTTTTTCAGAATGAAATTTTTCATGTCTTCAGTAGCATAGCTGACACGTTCTTGATCRCTGCTCTGCAACACAGTGAATGTAAAAGCAACACGGGATGTAGAATATCCAGGTCCAACAATCAATACTTCTCCTTTCAAAGCAAAATAGAATAAAAAAAGCTATTCTGAATCAAAAAGAACAAAGACTCAAATCTTYGTCAACCTCAGCCTAAGCTGGAAAGATAGCCTCTTAATTTTTTTTAAAGGTCACTTATTTTCTAACATTTGTATATGGATCAGTATTTCCTTCAAAAGCTGAAAATATTTAACACAATATAMTGTTTTTAACACTGATTAAACATTTGGACACATCGAATCAAGATTGATTCGATTTGCCACAATGGAATTGATTAAAAAATTGCTTATCTCCCCATTTTTTTCCCCACCTTGAAGACTTTGCTCCAACCTTTTAAGACAGTCAACCATTTAATAACACAATCTGAAATAGCTGCTGGATAAAATATGCAAGATCTGAAAATCAAAACAGGAGATGTTACCTGTAAGTAGGAAAAGGGACTGCTCGAGCTCTGCAGTTCATTGAAACTTGTCCATCTGAAGATTCCTCTGGATAGATGGTATCAATAGGTTGCTCCTCAAAAACRGGTCCATAGCCTTTGTTTCCTTCCTCTGAAAACAGAATAGAGTTTCAAATTAACCACTTTTTAACTAGCAGTCAAACTAAAGACAAATTTGCATCACACATTCAAGAATCAAAATGGGAAGGCAGAGTAGTGAGTCACCCAAAGTTAAATTCCATGTGCCTCAGCAGAACTGGAGAAGTATGGGTACCAAAACTGCTGTCTGTCCTCCACTGGCTCCTGCCTTCTGAGAACCAAAGTCACTCACAYTTTGTTCTTCTAACACTACCTTGTCTGCCTTCTCTGATGAAATTATTTATTTGTTGCTGTTTAGGCCAAACGTGGAGATAATTAGGAACTGAAGATATGTCCCTTAGAAATACAGTGAGACCAACTTACTTCACAGAGAACAATCAATTCTGATTAAAAAGGTTCACGTCCAAAACAACTACTCATAGTTATTCCTGATCTTATAGCCTAATCATCTCCAATGATTTTATGTACTTCGAAAAAATCTTTACTACATCAGGCAAAAAAACCCCCGTTATGTTGGGTATCAAAGCCAAAAAATTACATTGTTCCAGATCAGGCCTGTCTTTCCTTTTAAGCTGAGGTATGTATTAGCTTCTACAGCCCAAAATAAAATTTTAAGAAGGTCCTACACTGAAAAAAAATCAGTTTGCAAAGCCAAGCACTTAAAGGTGAATAAATGTAAAACAGGTTTGAACACAAACAGTGTTTTAAAATCTTTATCCTTCATTTGTGGATGCTGTTGCAAAGTTGGTAGGGTCTACCCACCCCTGCTGCACTCCCTTCCCATTTATCTCCTCCAAGCATATAAGGTTGCTCTTTGGGGTCTAAGAAGCAAGGCTAAGAGCAAAGGTGGAATATTCTGGGAAAAGTCTTCTCAATAAATCCAGGAYGTAACTGTTTTTTTTCTTTAAAGATGTCAAATATGTATTCTGGGTACAGAATGACTCTGTGAGGAGGCATTGGATGTTCCATACAGATAAAATTTTTAGACAACACAGTTGTGTAATTCTCACRGGTCTCTACTGAGACTGAAATAACAATATGGACACTTGTAAGCAAATTAATGGGAGAACAAAGGAGTACGTGGCTGCTAACAGGTTCTCTTTTTGTTCAAGTTCAGAGCCTTGCTCCAAATCCTAGAGATGCCAGAGGCTTGYAAGATGACTGCAAGAATCTTGTAATACAATGAAAACAAACAAAACAAACATAGTTTCAACTAAAAAGATCTTCAGAAATGGCTGAATAATTTARCTCAAGAGCAGTGGTTGAGGATGGAAATTATTTTCAAAAGCAATGACTAAGGTGGAAAAATTCTAATATTTTGCAGTAGTATCTGTGCTGCCTATAAAAATTTGCTACATGTCTTGCAATTCAAAAAATCTTCTCAGATCAGTAAGTAAACAGCAATGTCAAAGATGAATGTTCTTAAATCAAATAATGACTTTGTACCCATGCCCTTAAAAGTCCTGTGTTTGGTCCTTAATAATTTTAGACTAAATTAGACAGTTTTTAGAAAACCTATAAAAGAAGAAAGAGTCTCTCTATATACCTAAGGAATGTGAAAGGTATTTTTTTTACCAGTGTAAAAATACTACAGAAACATAAAACACTCTTTCTGCACATATCTTTTTTATTGTTTTTAAATTACCTATTCATAGATGAATACTGGATTACAGCACTAGAAGACTGTTTGCAGATAAAAAACAAGTTCCCTTTCGACTTCAAATCTGGGGGGAAAAAAAATCACCATTCCCTTTGAGGACAGGAGCAGGTACAGAAGACACTGTTATGCTGTRAGATACATGATCAGGCAACTTAATTTTTAAAAATTAATTAATGTAATGAGAATTCTTTCAAAGACGCAAAGAACAGTTAGAAACCCATTTTGAACAATGCTGTGCTTTCTTTCATATTTTAAAGCACAACACAATATATAAATCTTCCTATTGCTARACCAAAAGAAGAACTAATTTCAGCCTGAAAAGCCAGGATTCATGTACTTGCTCAGAGACTGGAATGACTAAGCCAGAAACCTGATGGCATGTTCTGTGCAGTTCTTAAATATGAATACAGAATAACAGCAGCCTCTAGCAGCAAATAGCCATATCATATGCAGCTGACTCTTCACCTTAGKACTCAAATGATAGTACAGAGCACTTAGGCATTTCATGGCATGCATTTTTAATGCTGCCAGCACTATTAATTATACTGAGTGAATGCCTGCTTCTCACACCTATCAAATGTGCTTTATAAAGGCACTTYTGCTGCAATATAGTGTGAATCTGGTTTCAGGTGTCTGTCTGAGTAGAATAAGAAGTGCACACTGAATTTCAGGTAGGGCAAACAATAAACCTTTCATTCTCAGCCACAAGGTGAGCATGGACCAATGATATGAAACAGCATATGGGGGAAAAGAGAAGAGAAAGGGTTTGTGAAAAGATCTGCAAGAAATGTTCACAYTTTAAGTGAAGTACCATAACTGTGTRACAAAGTTTGGAGRGCAACAAAAGGAAGACTAAGAGTAGAAGGAAAAGYATCAGCTCACTGGAGTTGTGCATACGTGAAAAAGAGAAGTAGAGAAAGAAGAAGAAAATGGATATATTGGACAAACTGAGGATGTGATGAAGAGCACATTTCCTACGTTTTGGGTCCTGCTTTAGACAAAAGGATGGACTATCTGACCTCCCAAACAGTGTCCTATGTTTTGGGGAAGTTTCTTGTGATTTATATTTTAAATTGGAGCTGAAGCTATCACCTGACTATTGGAGGCATTCTTCAGTGAATTCTGAAAACAAGACTCARACCTTTCAATAGTGCTAAAATGTATTAGGAAGTCTGTGCAAATATCAAGAAATAATTTCTCAACTGATGAGATTACAGAGCCTGTATAAGAAAGAATCTTTCCCTCTGGAAGTTGGTCCTGTTATCAGTTCTCTAAGTGACATTTTCTAATGAGTCTTCTCCTTCTATCTCTGCTTCCTGTACACCTATCCATTTCCCTGGCACTTARTGTTGCCAAAAGTGCTGCCTGAGACAGTCACTAGGTGTGAGTATTGATCGACCCAAAAGTGTTGTATCCAGTTATACATTTTAATATGAGCGAGGGACAAAGATCTGTTGACATGGTGCATGRCTAGATTAACCTTGAGTGCTAAAGGATGCTGAGCCTTGGAGTCATTCATTAGCAGTTTAACTAGGCTGTCAGGCTCTGCATTAGCCTTGCAAGACCAGAAACCATTTGATCTTTAGAAGAACATCTTGTACTGTTTTCAACTGTCAGAGAAATGAGGACCCACTCGTGTCTGAGAAGCTCATGCTGAGAAACAAGATGGTCTGGGAATGAGCCAAAGTATCTCTACCAGGCGTGCAGGAACATAAACAGGGCACTTMCACATTTCTGAGCACTGTGATCACCAAACACAGTATGATTATTTATTTACASAAGTCAGACACTCAGCAGTAGCATGAAATGGTCTTCAAAATTCCAAGCAGGGACAAGACAGACAAGGTAAACAGGTATTAAGAATATCCATCTACTTCTTTTTTTTGAAAAAATATATTACCTCTCTTTAGAAAATGTGAATAATTCTGTATGATATGATAAAAAGCTTTAAATAATGTACATTCYAGCCCTCAGTTCAGAAATGCCTTTTTGAACCTGCTGTTCTGGAAAATGTCCAAGCATGAATAATTTAAGGTTTGGGGGCTTGAYTGGCTTTTTTACTTCTCTCAGTCATGTGGGAAGAGTTGCACTTTACATTCATGAATAAGCATGGGAAGCTTATGTGCTGAAGCAGTAATGTGTTCATGTTGAAAAAATTCATAACGTAGCCATCACCATGATGGAGAAGAGAGGGGTACATCATAAGGGTAAGTCATCRAGATGCTAAAGGGAAACCATTTTCCAAGAGCCAGCCAGCACTCAAACAGAAAAGGTAACCACTCCAGCACTTCCTATTATATGAAAGACTAAGATTGTTTTTGGGAAGGCTGCATCCATTTTTCTGGACCCAAAGGAGCAGAATTACTTCTATTTCCTATGTGCCAGTGAGGACATTGAAGAGCCACACAGGTAATGATTTATATCTCCTTTATATCAAGTTTCAAGTATGAAAAGCTCYAGCCCCTGATGGAGCAAGTTTCTCCCCTTGTGCCTAACAGTTTTCTTGTCTTCTCATACTGCCAAGAGGAGTGTCAGCCAATATCAATTATTGTATTTTGAACATATTCCCATTTGCCTATTCAATATTTAAATTTTAGGTGGTTCTTCCTTAAAATTCTAAGTCAAAAGTGACTGGAGAGCCTAACACGTTGATCCCATGGGAAAGCCAGTGACCGGCAAATKAGGGACAAAGCTGAAGTGCAGTAGCTATTCTGTACCACCTCCCCACACACGCCTTCCTGGTGCACATGAAACACCAGCACACACTCAGAAATTCAGTATGCTGCCTAACAGCATCCCAATGTACTCATCAAAACAACTGCCTTGCATTGAGAGRCTCTGCATCTTACTGGCTTTCTTGCTTTACCAACCTTCTCTAAAGTTTCAATTCCTTGTGATTTATGGAAATTCAGTTGCCTAAACAGCAGAAGGGCTTTTGACATTTTTACCCCTGGACTATTGCCTCATTTTGCACAATTCAGAATAATTTACTAGAGTGATAAGCTGCCTTCTAAGGCATGATCTGACCCAAACTCAAATACTGTCTGGCTCTGCACTATCAAATCCCAAGGTAAAAAGTAGAACAGTTTGATGAGAAATAAATTATCAGAGGGACACTTTCCACTATTGATTCCTTTCATTGCCAAATGTAATCTACTATTTATTAAACACAATAAAATACAGGTCTTTGCAGCTTTCAATGAGTCTTTTGGAAGAACAAAACAAGCTGCTGCTGAAAAAGTCTTAATTCTTTTGGTGATAGGTTAGTGTCTCAAGTGAAGATACACTTTAGTTCACTGATTTATATGGGAAGTAGSAGATGATAGAAAAGTTTGGAATTCAGACTTAGCAATAGGACATGAATCTMATGGGGAGTCAAAGGCAACTTGGAATTGCATTGGAGAAATGTCAGGGGGAAGTGAAGAAGAGTCAAATTTTATCAGTAATAGGCATGAAATAACTTTTTTGGCAGTGGACTGACAGTCACTGACATGTTCCCTGAGGAGTGATTTGCTGCTCTCATTTGCCTTGCACTACTCAAAGCACACTCTGAAAAGCAACCCTCGTAACAGCTGTCTGTTCTATCAGTAAGTGGAAGACCAAATTATTTATGGCTTTTTCACCAGCTTATATCTGGAAGACTACATTTCAAGCACTTATTTACCTTGAAAATAAATACTGCTCCTGTCTTATTGCAGAAGATGATCTCTGCCTGTACCTCTGATGCACAGTCTTAAAATCTCTGCTTCCCTTCAGTTAAWTAAGTGCACATTCACCACTGATGAGAAATGGCCAGTCAATGCAACAGTTCTCAATTTCTGCCTTTGATTACCATGAAATAGACCTGGCTAAAAAAATCATGGTGTTTTCTCCAAAGCRAACTCTGAATTTCTGAAAACATACATATTTCACTTTGAGAAACTTTTTTTAGAATTTCCTGCAGTGAGAAAGGTAACAATTTGAAGACAAATAAAACCCCTTCAGCTTAYAGAGCCTCAGAACACTTGTCATCACTTCAGGCCCAATTCTGAACATCTCAAGTCAGTGCAGCTTCAGRTTGCTAGCTCTCTGCTTCCCAAATACTTCTAGTTAAAGTCTGAAAGCTCTCAGCACTCAGTCAAATGCATGAATTCTGAATACTTTCAGGTTTTTTATAAGGCTGATATCTTTAAACTTGGAGATGCCCACAGGGTGAGACATCTCAAAACAMAATGTATCTGCAAGCTAGCCATTTCCTGGGTCCAGAGCAGTTAATATGATAGTAGGTCTGTTTAGGTAGCATGGATTGCAAAAACCTATACTACAAATTGTAGTCACAAATGAGGATGCCAAGGGCAATTTACAGAGAAGCACCTCTTAGAACTGTAGATCCAGCACCTCAGAAGGCAACTAGAGACAAATATACTTCCAAAGAAAGTGTGTTTTGCTAAAAGGTGCTAATACAACTTCTTAAATACTCTGCTTTCAACATCTGCTTCCAGTTAACTTGTCTCTTAACTCTGCAACTTGGTCTGTCTTGATATTTAAATGAGAACTCATGATCTTTACTCAAAAACTGTCTCCAGTTTACACATCCTCCATTACTGYTGATACTACCAGCATTCCCCTTGATATCATGTGTGAAAGAACACCTCGTAGAACTTGACTTGATCATTCTACTTGTGCTCCTTCTTTGTCTTCAATATCTTCCACTTTTTAACCACACAGAGAATATTTCCAAGTAACCCATTATATTTCATCTTAGTTACTGCAGATACATATTTTCTGGATGCAATGGTATTTTCATTACCAAGAAGTACATTCAAAAGGAACATTTGCTAAGACTAACTGCCAGCAGCTCTCTCACCCATTTGAAATGAGAAACCCTCCAGCAAGATTCAAGTGCTGGGGCTGAGCAAAGACTGCAACACCAGATTTATATAACCTAGGTGGGTGCCATAAACCTTAGATGTAGATTTTCACTCCACTCCAAAGGCTATTTAATGATTTTTTTTTGAAAGTAGATCAGGTCAAGGAGCAGCGAGGATGTGCACTACTCAGCCTACACTGGCAGTAACAAACACCCTCTGATTATATAAAACCAGGAATCTTCCACATTGGAGGGCAGTGCCATACCTTTAGAGATGATCCCAGGTCTTAACTTTGGCTTTTGATGAAAAATGCAAACATTTATCCCACAGCAGAAGATAAGTTAGGAAATTTCTTTGAACAGTATCAGCAGTATTAGAACCTGCCCTGGATTCACAATCCTTCACTCCAATGGCTCCTACCTTGTAGTGGGAATCTAAGAGTGCCAAGAACAGTCCAGTGAGAGATCAAACCAACCTTGCTATGACAGTGTCAGTGTGTACTCACGCTGCACGCAGTGTCACCATAGCCACTTTGTTCYTYCTACATCCCCTAGTTGTGACCCTSACAGCACACAACCTTCCAATGCCATTCGTAGGTACTTGCCAGCAGCTACATTCTCCTGCCAAGGGTTTTTTTTGGCTAATCAGCACAACAGTGATGTGCAGAATACACAGTAACAATTAATCATTCTATCCTGCCTTCAAGAAATTACCTGAACATTTGTTCTCCTTGATTGACTCACCTCTTTTATCAACCAGTGTCCAGCACTTGTCTGGCTACTGCAGCTACTTGTTTTGTTTGATGTCAACAGGTCCAGAGCAAAACTAGGTGTGTAACATTACTGATAGCACTTCACAGTCTTTTTTTATTATTATTTTTATTCTTTCAGGAAAAGCCCAGTATTGAAATAAAGTGGTGAGTTTAAAGTTTTGATGTTGGTGCTATCAGTAAGCCTCATATCCTAACAAAGGAAAAAACCTCTTGAAACACACAGCAAATATATTGTATATATATTTGTATATATATTGTATATATATTTGCATATATATATATCTTGAAACACACAGCAAATATATTGTATATATATTTGCAAATATATATATATTTGCAAATATATAAAGTATTGATTTTTATTAGGCATCAGTACATCCTCCATCAAACTCAGACATGGAGTAAAAAACAACATTCAAAACCACAGAATAAAGTAATTTTCCTATTAAACCAGAAATAATTCCTGAGCTCTGGACTAATTTCTTAAAGGCAAGGAGCTTACATCACAGTAGTCAGATTTTTTGACTCAAATAAGGAATATGGTCTTATGGTAGTGAAATGCCTAAATGATATCCCAGATTAAGCAAGGAYGTGACCCTCAAAGTAGAGAAGGCTCTAAAGCCTACTTTGCAATTAACGTAAACATTAATACACAATGTTTGCACTTTGCAAATATTGGTTGATATTTTGCACATGATCTGTTWACATTAACAGTAAAATTCATCCCAGCAACTAAAACCCAGCACTCATTTAGGTTGGCATGGAAATCTGAAACAAGCTTTACAAGTCTCATAGTTGCTTGGAGCAGTTGGAATTTTGCCTTTTCAGACTTCCCTCTATCCCTTCAAATGGAACTAAAATTTCAATTGCAAGCATTTCTCTAAATGCAGATGCTGGAAATATGACTCCAGAATGTTTTATTATTTATGGCCCCACCTCTATTTATGAAAAATGTTATAATTTTTAATTAAAAAATGAAGTCAGAATATGCAGAACTACCCCACTGTATTATGAAAACTACCACTACACTGGGCTTCTGAAAAATTATGAATTTTAGATGGTGTCAATAATATAGATTTTTGYTTTTTCTATGTTTATTCTAAACATTTTGATCATCTGTGCACAATAGACAATTGATATACTCTTTGTAATCTAGAGAAAGATTTCATTCTGTATATCAAACTAGACAACACCAAATTTAAAGTCCACATCTGTCTTTTTTCAAACTTTTTATTATGGCAGCCTTTCTTATAAATATGTTTCCTGCCAGTTTCATTGTTCACGTGTAGTTGTGAACAATGTTGTGAATATTTGTTGTGTCTGCACAAATAAATTAAAGCCATACAAACATTCTAWTTGTCCTTGAAACACATAAAACTAGCAACAGTTACTTTAATGAATTAACACAGGAGACCACCTTACCTGCCAGGGAGTAAACAAAACAGGGTGTTATAAGATGATAGATGAAAAACCAAATTGTTATCTTCTGTTCAGCCATTATCTCAAAAGGAATTGTGCAGTGCAATACCATCATTCAGAGAACTAAAAAGAGAAGAGAGAAAGAAAAAGAAGAGTTACAGAAAAAGAAGAGAGTGTGAATAATTCTGACATAATATCACATTTGGCCTGGCAGATTATATGACTGAACTGAATACTCAAGAGTTAATATAGGAGAGAATCTTTTGAATAATAAATGCATCATCAGAATTTCTGGATCAAATTACTTACCTCTATTATTCAGAGAGCACTCTCTTTTGGAGTACTCAGATTTTGTGGTGATAGTATAATACGGTAAATGCTAAAACTGAAAATCATTTTTTACACTTCCTTTCTGGATTCTATCCTCCATCTCAGTAAATACTTCATTTCAATTCTTGACTTAAACACTGTAAAAAGAAGACTACTGTGAACCTGATGGACATGCATCTCTTTCAGATTAATTTTGTCTAGTATATCACTATTTTAAACTTTTAATATACAATTAATGGTCCTTTACAAAGTTGGTTTTATTTTTTATGAGTTTCCTCTTAAATACTGACTATAATCATTATTGCAATGTTGTTTTCAAAAGTTTCTCTTTTCCATATGGGAGAAACTGCCTGTATATATACTAAACCCAAGMTAAAAATGCATGCAGCTTCTTTTGAATATTCTAAGATTTTATAAATGATTTTTTAGACACTTTGGTAAGATTTGCTACTACCTTCAATCAGAATGTCTTGCTAGCTTTTTGTTTCTTTCTGGGGACTATTATCTATTTCTTTAGGGAAATGTGTCATCATGTTTGCAGTCTGCAATTCTCTAGGTTTTTTGATGGATTTCTTGTCATGAATATATAAATATATCCTTTACATCTGTCACACCTTGTTCTTGCTTCTTGATTGGTTCTGCTGTAGCACTCGCTAAGAACTTCACACAAAGCAAGGCTTCCAGCTTTGTGTGAAGTCTTAGCGAGGTCAGAATATTCTGTCAGGCTTCTGACCCTGACAGAATATTCTATGTCAGGCACTGGGATTTGCTGGTATCATCCAGTCCCCTCAGTATATTCATTCTGTTACTATTTCATTATAAAATTGGCTTATATGTACTAAAAACACCCTTTTTATGCATCCCAGGACATGGTGCATGCTGAAAAAGAAGACTTGTAGATTAGGGACATTGTTTAGTGGTAGACTTGGGCAGTTTTGGGTTAGCAGCTGGATTCAATGATCTCAAGAGGTCTTTTCCAACCTAAATAATTCTATGATTCTAATATTGCATTGTCACTTTTTTCAAGGTATAATCTCAACATTCTTGCTTTCCAGCCTCCCATGCCAGGAATTAATGACTCTGACTATGACATCCACCTTTTACCATGACTCTTTTTTACTAAATTGCTCATTTCCAAAACCCAGATATGTTAGATCTTGKTTTGAAAATGCCCTGTTTGCCACGTCCAACACCAAGAAAGGGGCAATTTTAACTTACAAAACACAAGTTCAAATGCACTTGACTCCCAGTGTATGGTTGGGATAAATCCTGCTGTTATTACAGGGAGCCTCTATCTGAGGTGCTGGCAGACATGCCTGCAGTGTGTGTGTGTGTGTCTCACGTCTCCCCCGAGGTGGCTAGGAATGTGTCTTGGCCATTGGGGCCTTTTGCTTGTGCCCTTTTTCTCAGAGTAATGCTAAGATATTCATTTGAGCATGCCTCGAACAGTGTACTTTCCTTAGCACAGAGTTTCAGGAGTGTTTTGATAAACTCATAATGCAGAAAAATGACAAGAAATATCCTCCAAATCAGAAATTACAGGAGCTGTTGCATGTCACATTTTTACCCCCTTTTTTTAGCAGAATAAATCCTTCATAAAAAGTTAAAAGTTATATGACCCTACAATTATGGTTGTTATATGAAAACTGTGCTCAGCAAAATAGATAAGAGTTAAAGAGTGATTCCCTGAGATTCATTTAGAAATGTTTCCTAGAAAAAGGCTCTTATATTGGCAACAAACACATATGCTTACTGTATCTGGATCCAAGGAGAAAAATGTACTAAAAGTCTTTACCTTCCCACTTCTGCTGGCACTAAAGTTTCCTGAGATTCTGTCACACAAAACATCTACAACGGTTTCAGGCATCTACCTTGACCAACATATGACCTACTGAGTCTGTATGATTCATCCAGAGGACAGTGGTAGGTTAGATCAAGAAATGACTTAGTATACTTTTCCAGCAGCCATGCCCTGGCTATGACATCCTTGTGATATGACATTGCCTTGCCTGAAACATTTGTTTCCAAATGACATGAGTAAATTGCATAGTTATGCTGAAATAATGCACATAATTAAAAAGCWAAGAAAGAGGAACTCTTTAGGGAACAACGATAATTACACAGCAGCTCATGGTGATAATAACTGTGTTCAAGTGTATTGATAGAGGAGACTCTTAAGAGCACTGTGTTCTCTGACATTATAGTCATAGATGGAAAATCCCTCCTCCCTCTCTTCAGCAGAATTTAGGTTCAGTTTTGGAAAGATACAAYGTCCTCTAGTTCTCCAAAAATCCCATTTTGCTGGCTCAGAAAAAAAAAATGTTTTGAACAATGGCTGCAATTGCAGTAAATAAAAAWTGTGTCAGTAAATGCTATAAATACTTCATTTTATTCGGAGACAAAAATATCCACCCTGCCAGGATTTAAATCCTTTCCCTACTCTCACTTGCTTTGGCTGAGTGGGTTCTGTATATATAGCACAGCCATCCCTCCTGATTCATGTCAGCTTGTGGGTGAGAAGCTGTTTTACATCGCTCTGCTGAATTTTGGCAGAGCTGGCAGCTATGAGATGAGACAGCACACAGGTTATTGCTGTGTGTGTGAGGTGGTGTAGCTGTGCACACCCAGCTGCCCAAGGAGTCCTCCYGGCGTATCTGAGGCAGCAGCACTRAGGTGCTGGAGGCAGCAGCGTGGGCTGCARTGCTCAGGCAGCATGATCTACTTTTGCTTTACAGCTCTAAACCTTTTTTCTTTGCAGAGTGAGAAGGATGTTGCTGCCTAGTTAGAAATCATTCCCAAACAAATGAACAGCCAAGTTGCTTTTCTCCTCTGAAAAAGCAGAGAATGACTACATATCTAGACATACTTCCTCCAGTCTGTACARTACACCATCTTTCTTCTTCCAAACAAAGCATCACAATTTCAGCAAACAAGCAAGACATTTCAAAAGTACGTAATAAAATGAGCAGGCACTTAATTGCAACYATGCCATGTTTAATTACTAATACTCATTAACACACTTAGGTCCCTTTTGACTGCTCAGTTTCCCAAAAGAGCCAGTCACCACTACAGAGCCTTTGCTAGATTCAAAAAAACAAAAGTTCTGGTGAGCTGTCTGGAGTGCAATCCTCCCAAAGGAGGTGGAAAAAAACTGGGGCATTGGCTGCTGAATGGGAAGCACGTTCAATTTTGAACASAGGGGCCTGCCAGAGTGCTTCTGGAGGCTTGCAGTGTCTCATGATGCTTCATGAGGATGAGAGGTGTTCCCAGGACACAAGGGTAAACCTGTCTTTCTATARTATCCAATTGTAAGGATTCTTTAATCTCACAAAATGCACTTTAGGAAAATGTCTACATTTTCTGCCATATGTGTGGCCTTCTTCAGACCTTCAGAGCACTTTGGCACTCCTTAAAGTGCCAAAATTTTTTCTTAAAGAGAAAAATCACCTATTTTACAGCTATGGAAGTGGACAATGTTTTCCATCACTTCCCTGCAAAATCCAAACATGAAGATGACATCATAGTTTTGCAAGGACATGAAGCATTTATAGTGTAGACACAAAAAGAAATTACAAACAGCAGGTAATTGAAGTCAGTTGAATAAAGATATTCAAGATCAAAGCCAGTGCAAATAAAGTACATAATCTATCAGATTTTAAATCAAAAAGGGAAAGGGATAGACAAGGGACAGCAGAGCAACAGTAGGGGATGTTGAAGGTGTAAAGAGGAGACAAAGAGAAGATCTCAACACTACAGAGGKATGGGATGCCATGGAGGGACATGCAAGTCATCTGTGGGAAGATAGAAAMAATAAACCAACCCAAAAGGGCCAGTAGAAAAGAAGGCAGAGAGGGAAAGTGAAGGAGATACAGGAAGATAAAGGTGTGTGAGAATTACCAGTTGTCTCTGTCAGTAAATCTCAACATTTACCATGGAAGAGCTTTCCTGAGCCTTGCTTGCCAAGCCTTTCAGTRTGGGAGCAGCATGATTATTGCATCAGCCCCAAAATCCACTCCGGGCTYCAGTCAGCAACTCCAGTTGCTGAAGGGCAGGAGAAAGGGCAGAAGAAAGTGTTTAGGAGCTCTGTCATGGCATACTTAGCTAGAAGAGGTAAATCAAGATGCTGCTTATGATCGTAATTTCCTGGTATATTATGATAATTATAGACATTCAAGTTTTGGAATTGGTAGAGATTTCGTCCAGATTAGACTGTAAATAGATACAACAATCTAGAAGAAATATGTGGTTCTCCATCCTTTTTCAAAAAATGAATATATATAATTGCAATAATTCACTCGCAAATTAACACAGTGGAAAGTTATAATCAAAGTCTTTTAGGAGTCACACAATACTTCAGCCTAATCAGTGTTTTGTATTTGTTTTTACTTCAGACTCTTTCAGTGATTTTTGTAAGCATGTAATTGCTCCTCATCTTTATTTTCTTAACAGACTTGGCATTTTCTTCTATGGTAAGTAACTCCTCACAAATCTTATTAGTTGCTCAGTATGTAGAAATACCAGAAAACATTTTAATTAAAAAAATAGATTGCACATTATTTATTGTATCCCTTTCTGTCCTTTTCTGCTATTGTGGCCTCTGCAGATTAATTTTGTGATCAATGAACAAGTTCTGGCAATCTAGGTAAAAACGTGCCATTAATAAGGGCACTGAATCTTGTTCATAAGTCTGGCTTCTCAACCATCACCCACACACAATCCAATTTTCTTCTGAAGCCAATACTTTAGCCACTAGCATTTATAGCTTTCTCCATTACTGAAAAAGTGATGACAGTCAAGTTCCTTGCCACTGCACAGATTTGTCTCATTCCAGTGGTCTGGRATTGCCGTAAGCAAAATTCCAAGCCAGCCCTGTTCTTACAACACTGCTGCATCTGCAGAAGATTTTAGGTGTTAGCTGGCTCTCATTTAGGAGTCCAAAAGTGACTTTAGTTCCCTTCATAAAGACTTGTAGAAATACTGCATTTCCTTATGATTTCTATAATTATAATTTTTGKTTTTGACAGATTTGTTCAAGTGGAAATGGAATCTCAAATCCAYTGCTCACAATTCTGCCCACTGGCCCAAACAGTCCATCACCAACAGTTGAGCTTCTAATATTTTCCACTTCATCCTATACAAAGAATATAGCTACATTCTCCCTTTCACATGAATGAAATCCAGCTACAAAGCATGTCAAGTTGATAGCCCATAAGTAAGATGCTCTTGTACAGAATTTACAATTTCAAGGACAATATGCAATGACATAACAAAAAAGCACAAAGTTGGACAACATGCAGTCTAATGCTTCCCCTCCAGTAAAACAACATTTTTTAACTGCTTATAGGTGCTAAGTAACCAATAATTCAAAAAAAAAGAAAAAAAAAAAAAAAAAAAAAAAAAAAAAAAAAAAAAAACAAAAACAAAAAAACCCCACACCAAACCCAGAGTCAGTTAATTAATATATTTTAATAGGCTAAATTAGCAAGTCATTCTATCACTACTGGATAACTCAACAAGCTCTGTGATTTTGCTTAATAAACATCAGTTTGGAAATACAARGAACCAGTAGCTTGGAGGTGATCCGGAATTCTGGAATTTACTACCATCTGGAATTAAATCTGAACAAAAATGACAAGGAAGACAAGAAGGGCACCAATAACTAAAGGAAAACAACAGATATAATGTGGGTCAATTGCTAAATGGAGTGGGAACACTGGTTACAAGAGGATGCTCAAAGAGAGCTGATGGRCACCTTAACAAGGCTGCTTGGAATTATCTTTGAAAGTCTGTGATGATCAGAAAAGCTTCCTGAGGACTGGAAGAAARCAAAGGCCACCCTGGTTTTAAAAAAGGCAGCCTCACCTCAATCCTCAGAAAGCTGATGTAGTGCCTCATTCTGAAGGTCATCTCTATCCACATAGATAACAAAAAGGCAATTAGGAGTAGGCAACAAAGATTCCTTAAAGGAAAATCATGCTTGACCAACCTCATTGCCTTCTATAAGACAACTACCTGGATGAACGAGGGGAGAACAGTGGGTATTTTCTAGCTCAGCCTAAGCAAGGTTTTCAACAYTGTCTTGCACAAAGTCCTCATAGGAAAACTGTGGAAGTGTTGGCTGGATCAGTGGACAGAGAGGTGGATTGAGAACTGGCTGAAGAGCAGATCCCATAACGTCATCAGTGGCACAGGATTTAGTTGCAGTCCTGTCACTAGTGTCCCACAGGGTTCAGTACTGGGCCCAGTATGGTTTAGCGAATACATCAATGACTTGGATGAAGATGCATACTCAGTAAGCTCACTGACAACACGAACCTGACAGGAGGGCTGATACCCCCCGAGTAGCCCCTTCAGAAGGGCCTCAGCAGGTTGGAGAGATGGACAGAGAAGAACTGTTYGAAAYTCARYGAAGGCAAATGCAGGTTCCTGCACTTRAGGAAGAATGCATTTGCACAGGCTGTATCATCATTCCCATTTTCATTATTTCTCTCATTTTTTTGTCTTTTTGTTATTTTGTCCTCATAGCTCACACAACTAATAATATGTCTTGTTTTTCTTATTTGCATGCACCGATTCATTATGAATCAACTTTCATTCTCTTTCCTACAAGGGCCTTAGAGCAGTCATGCATCTGTCTCAGGCTGCAGTTAACCAATGCCTCTGTAACAAAGGGTCATCAGGTACTACTATTACAAACAYATACTTTCAGSAAYATTAGACATCTTCTAATTTGTGGTAAGMTCAACAACTCATCTATACCATTAATCATTAGGATGATTAATGTTAACAGTTTAYTTTTCTTAAGTCAGCTGCAAAAACATAGTTTTGAAATACTTTYAGATCATGAAGTGTTGCTTAGTGGTATTTAAGCACTGCCTTTAATCACCATATCAGCAACAAAGGGTCAGACAGTCCCTATCCACATTATTTGCTCTATCAGCAACTKGTTGCTCTTTCTTTTAAGGTAATAAATAAGAAAAATACCACTTACTACTGTCATAACTCACAGGCATTACTCACTTTTCTGAAAGCTTGCTGTAAGGGCTTTGCTACTTAAAGACTGCCTGGTAAAATATTTCAGCAACAAAAATCAATAATCCTCYTTCCAAATCCTGAGCGTCCTGTAGGAATCCAAATACTAAAACTGGGCATTCCTTCATGATAACATAGATTTTTAGGTTACTTTTGCCAATAACTTTTAAGGGRCAAAATACGTTAACTTCAGAAAAATTAAGTGTGTAATTGCTGGGGTTTTTTTGAGCTTTAAATTTTGTTAAAGTTTAGAAAAGAAAAAGAACATACTAATCAGAA
Source organism: Alauda arvensis (assembly GCA_902810485.1). Taxonomy (NCBI): domain Eukaryota; kingdom Metazoa; phylum Chordata; class Aves; order Passeriformes; family Alaudidae; genus Alauda; species Alauda arvensis. The sequence goes on from CADDXX010000014.1 coordinate 1,513,487, forward strand.
CATCATATTGAAATTAAATCTTAAAGAGATGCATTTCTAAGAAAAAAMCAATCATTTTATGTTTCAGAAAAATGAAATGAAGACTGTATAAAAATCTTTATCATGCTCTTGGCATTTTCATTTGTTTTTCACATTTTCTTGAACTTAGTAATACCTTGTTATTCATCAGCAAATGGAGATACTGCAATGAATCATGTATATTCAGTAAGTTCACAGCAGATGTATTTATATACATAAAAATTTAACAGTTTATCCATATAATCTGTAACTCAGGATACCCTATAACATACTTCTTATTATACAGCCAAAGACAAGCTCAGTGGGAGATTTCATCTTCAAAATGCATGTTTCCTAGCAACTCTCTTGAAATCAGAGTAGCATTTTTTAAATTTACATCAATCACTTAGAACTGTTGAGAACACTTAAAAACATCTCTTTCATCCTATGAATAAACAGTTCAAATCAGACTAGCAGCTGCAAAAAGGAGAAAAARGGAAAATCAATTCAATGTTTACTAGAACTTGCTGGTGGGTTTTGGAACAATACATTATTTGTGCCTTTTGGTTTTAAGCTTACACATTTCAGAACAGATGTTGGTGAGATCCATCAGCGTTTTTTATAAGTTTTAGCTGCCACCACCCTTTCAAAGAACCTCTGTGTTTTAAAGACTACTTTTTAGGTTGCATACTCATGAGGTAGGCTTAGCAGACAAGTAATGGTTTCATTCTATTGGTTTCGTGACCTAATACTAAAGCATTATTTCTCTAGTCTTCAGATTTTTGGGGAGAAAAAAAGAAAAAAACTAATTTTTTTGAAAGCTTAGTTTCTTGCCTCCTAATTGTCAGTTGACACTTTTCATACATGAGTTATCTATCGATGCTAGTAGAGCCTCAGAGGAACACAGCATGTACAGAAATCTCTCTTAACACTTAGCCAACAAGAAGGGACACGAGGACATATACCATCAGAACAGCCTTTGGAAATTCCTCTGCCAAAACTACTACACCTGGCCTAAGAATTCATATTTTCCCAAACCTACTCAGAATCTTGAACTCATGATTGCACTTATATTAAATCAAGGTGGATCAAGAAAGAAAATAGATGGGAAAATGGACAGGCAATAGGATAAAAGGGTTGGTTGTGATTGTTCTGGTGCCAGGTCCCTATTCTGTGTGTATATGTGTGGATGGACACACAGGTGCCCACYACTGGGATGGAACCATGAGCACAGGTCTCTGTGGTGGCAGCAGCAGGAGACAATAGAATGCGTCAGAGGTCTGAGTGGTGGCGATGGGACAAGGGGCCACAGGCTGTAGGGATCCATGTATCCAGGGTGCCAGCAGCTATGGAAGCCACGGAAGCTGATTAGGTATGTTGGTGTGGGTGCAAATGCCAGTGTGGGATTGCCAGCAGCCATAAAATAACCAGCAAGCAGAGCAAGAGGCTTGGAGCAGTTACTGRTGCTGCTGCTTCTGCCAACAGCTGGTGACAGCTGGGCATGCAAACCCAGATCCTGGGCAGGGTTGGTGCCTAAGGGCAGCTACAGCAGGGAGGGGTCCAGGAGTGTATGCACATGTGCTTTGTGATTTGTGGATCCACAAATGGATCCACCCTGATCAGCCAGGCAGCCTGAAGCTCTTGGGGCTGCTGCTGTAGGTGGCCAGGCACACACAGAGCTGCTGAGCATCACTGCAGGTTCTCATGGGCACAGAGAGCTGCTGAAGGCTCACCAGATCTGGCAATCCCCCCAAAAACAACCAAAATGTTCTCTGAAATGCATCTGACGCTGAATTCCTACAATGATGTGGAACATAAGCTCCATGAGMGTGGGAGTGTATTGTCTTTTAATGCAATAAATTTGTAAATGTCAGAATTTTACCTCTGAAATACAATAATGTCTGCATATTAAGTATGAGAAATATATTATAAAAACAATGACTAATCAATTTAAAGACTGAATGCAGAGAACTCTTAAAGATCACTTCTAAGCAATAATGAGTCTATAAATAAACCAAAAGAGGATAATTTTATTTTAAACATRCAAAATATTCTGCTTTGCTTTTTGTACTTGAATATAAAGGGAAAAAACCCACAAAAAAACCCTCATACAGATATATGAAAGCCAAAAGCCTGATCTACTGACATGTCTGCAATATTTATACATAGAATGAAAACGTACAGCAAAATCACAAGAGGTAGTCACCAATTTGCAGGAATGAAGCCTAGAAAACTTCATTTTAGGGATCTTGTTCCCATATTTTGGTATCAAAAGATGTATTTTGGTATGTAAGTAAATACAGCTTAGGTAYATCAGCCACAAAAAAAGAAATTTCTCTTTTGTTATCAAAATTGCAATAGGAGGTGCATTTCCATTGACTATTCAAATATTAAAAATGTTTTAGTTGGTAACTATTCTATTGAACATAACATATGAGTGTACTCTCTCACAGATGCTATTTCACTATGGTGATAAGCCAATAACTCAAAATAACCTCTCTCAAAAGGTGCTAATTGCAAAGTCGTGCAGTCATATCTTGCAGCAACTCCATGTTTTTCCAAGCAACAGAACAGAGTCCCCACAGACTTCATTAAACAACTGCCTACAGGTCCTGCACAGCTCATCTGTATTTACTGCATCCCTGACACTGACCTGACATGGCCTCCAACAYGGGGCCTTTCCCTGTTCAGGAGCTTCTCACAAAACAGGTATAATGAAAACTGAAGTAAATTATGTCTGAAAAAGATAATCCTTTCAAAAAAGGAATCCTACCTGTTTTGAATAATAGCTCTGATTAGAAAGTATGAGAAAGTATATATGTAGTGTTAGGGTTCTGTGCTTACTACTCCTGCTTTCCAGCTCTGAAGAGAGTTCAAACATACCATGTTTATAGCCYTTGCTTAGTAAAACATGGACAGACAGTGAATAGGCACTGAAATTTTATTCATTTTCCCTATTATGACCTTAAGTTTTCATCTTTGGTCAAAGAGCAATAGTTCCTAATTCTTGATTTCCAACTTCTGGATAAAAGAATATGATGATGATGATGATGATGATTCCAATTATTTAGGCTTAATTTGGGGGTTATATATGACCAAAACTGTTCAACAAATAAGGCTGGTCATTCAAAGTGTACTGTTAAGTACTCATACAATATTAATGTTTCTGATTTTTCACTGTCCTGTACAACAGCTGAAGGGCAAGAAACCCATCACCTAAGAAACAAAAAGCACATAATCACCTGCAGGCATTGTYCTACCCAGTAAAAGCAAAGTAATCAGCATATATTCTAATATCTCTGGTGATATGCTAGTGGATCTACAAATTAGGAACATCCACACCTTAATGTCTTTCAAGGAAACAATTTATAGATGCTTTAATCCATTAACTTKTACACTTACTTTCTATCATGCCTGCCTTTGTCCTTCTTCCTTGACCTTTTCCCCAAAGTGCTCAACTTTTCTTAATTAATRTAATTTAAATGGAGAAGTATGTAAGGTACTTTTCACATTCAATTTATTTGTAAAAAAAAATTATAAAATTACCCCTAGATGTACAGCTGAAATGACAAGAGAACAGACAAAGCATTACTTACAGTAACCAATAACAGAAGTTAAATAGCACCATTACCTTCATTGGAATCTCTGTGCTTTTATACTGATGGAGATATGAGAACACAGTTTAGCATGTGTAAGAATATTTTAAAAGGCTATGTAGCTACCTAGAACTGCTGTRTATCACATTCTGTGGTCTGCTAATGCATCTGTCAAATGACTCATTATAGCAACACAAAGGTAGCCATTTAGTATTTCCATTTCTCAAAATATTACAATAAATCATCTCTTAAGTTTACAATRTACAGTGTTTGTTCTGTAACATTCTTCAGGGGTATTTGCCCTCTTTTAGTAAAAAATAATATAATTTCATTTACAGTATCAACAAATGAAAAAAATCTTCTAGTGGAGAAAATAACTACAAAATACCCAATATACACTAACCAGGCATTTTGCATCAYAGTTTTATATATCACCTTTTTCTTCTTGTGAAAGAGTAGCTACAGAGAAGCTCTAGGTCAGAGCACAGATAGCTTCTGTGCTGATGGTATAACAAAAAAACCCTTTTGTATGCCATTGAAATTTGACAATACGACAGTATTATCTTAGATATGCCACCTTACATTACTACTTGCTTTGATAATTTATTTTAATGCTGTAATCTGGCTTTCTTTTTCTAGCCAACACAGAAATGCAAGAGCAATTTTGAAGAGCTAAAATTTCAGTATTTGTGATCCAACACATGATCTCAAGTCCAAACTTTTGCAGATCATTCTTTGTACTCTTCAGCAGAAACATGACAACGACAGGAGCATAAAGGCCTTTGGCAGTATGGCATTTCAGCACTGAAGGATTTAAGCAGAGGCACAGTGCAACAAAGGAAATAACATGATGGTGTAGGACCTCAGGACCAAGGTTAGGGTTTCTRTGGAAATAAAGTGTCATCAGATAACCATGAAAAGATGAGCTTMTGAAGACATGCAGCAAACTTCATTCCAGCAGGCATGAGATCCCCTAATAGAGCAGTTGCTAAAGAACTGAGTAATAATGTACATTAATWTACCCCTTACTTGTACATGAGAATTGAATAAAAACTATATTTTTCCTGGTTTATGTGGGCAAACTCCCCTTTGTCTATAACTACTATAAACATGRTCAAGAACAGATTTTTTAAATACCAACAGAAAGAAAAATTCTCTTCATCTCTGCTGTCATATTTGACATCTGAGATTGCAGTTGAGGAGATTATTAAAGACACCCTGCTATATTCTTCAGTAAATTGTGTGACTTCATACTTGTCTGCATGTCTTATCAGAAGAAAAACAACTAGACTGAGGAGAAAAAACAAAGTAAGGGTAATTTCATTCCTTTGTTTACCATCAACCTTCCTCTGCCTTGATTTTTGTTTTCYAGTATACAGTTTGAGGAAAACAGTCACTAGTGGACAAGTTTATTACTCACAAAATATTATAGTGCTGTATCTACAACATATAATGTGTCAGATTATTTCATTAAGKGGTTCTGTTAACACCACTATTTTATGCTTCATGGCATCTCTAAAGCTTATTTCTCCTAACACATCATTAGTATTTTTAAAAAWATGTTTGTGGTTGGCATTTTGAATTTATCTTGCAAAGAGTGTGAACCTACAAAGAACAGCAAATGCATCTGAATCAAATACAGAGAGAAATTATCAGATTATGGTCCTAAGTGGCCAATAKCAAGAGCTCTTGGACTCCATTAAATTTTAAAATAAATGTGACTCATCCAATGTCTCATAAATTTTATTGAAACCATTTAACTAAAATAAAAYGCAAAAATGTAATAATACATTAAAATAAATTCTGAGGAGGGTTATCTGAAAGTGATCATCTGCTGCTGTGAAACAATTAAATGAATTTGCCTAAAATCTGTACGTATTTTGAAGATCTTTTGAATAACTTTGTATTGAAAACCRAGTATGTGCCTTGAAGATGGTTCTAAGCAGTCGTTTTGTGTTTGAATCACCAACTTTTTGTTATTGATTTTGCACGTTTAATTTTTCATTTCCTGTGTGGTGTATAACCCACTTCTCTTCATAATTCCCAACAGACACAGGCTAGATCTTACAATAACACTCAAGTGGAATAAGCCTGACAGCCCTTGTTAACAGCTCTTACACCAGGCATTGTAAAAGYTTCCTTCAATTCAACAAGAGACTTTAAAGCATATCTTGTTGAGGCAATGTTTCAGGGTCACTTTGACACAGGAAACTTCCTTTCTGATGCCTTCCCTTTCAGAACTGTAGTGATGTCCCTGCTGCCAGGCAGGCACRCAACTGCAAGATACAAGCAAAGCTCTGAAGTCTTGGGTCTTTCCCATGTAATAAGGCCAAAGGAAGGACATGGAAAATGAAATTACATTTCAGAGGAGGTGTTTGACCTGTTCAGCTTGGTAATACTTGTCATTTGGAAGTAAATGGAAATTCACTCCTGGTATAACCAAAARTGAAAAAAAGTCTGTTTTGTAAAAAAACACAACAGTATGTACAAAGCAGCCACAGTGTTCTTCCATGCTTAGAAAACCAAAGCATTCCGTGCAAAAAGAAATAGATTATGGAGGTCATAAACCAGAATGGGGGCTCTCTGGACAGCAGCAACTCTGAAAAACATCTAAGGAATACAGTGGACAAGCAATTTTACTGGGGTTTCCAGGACAATGCTGTAGTTAAAAGAACTGTGTGACCCTTAGGGATTAAATGACTAAGAAGTACAATTATCATGTGAATTTGCTTGGCAGAAATAAGAAAATTTGCTTGGAACTAGAATGACTCATATTGTGAACACTATCAATAATTGTGATGCTGGGTACTTTTTTTAAAGAGATTTTTAAAAAAGAGCACAGAGAAATGCAAAATAYACACATATATACAAAAGGAGTGGAGAAAATGCCTTAAGGAAWGAACTTTGCTTGTTCAACCTGTCTGGCATACCAAGGAGATGACTGGGGAATATCCTGGCCACAGGACATAAGTATGGCTTGAAAATATGGGAGACAAAACGGTATCTTCTAGAGAATGATGTAATAAAACCAAAAATCTGGAATTTGATTCTGGAATGATTTAGATGGGATATATGGTAAAATTTTAGCAAGGCATACAGTGACATTTCCAGCTCCTGAGGTCTTCAGAAACTACTAAACACCTTGTTTGCAAGGCAGAAAGTATCCGCACTGAGGCAGCTGGCTGAAACTCACTGACCTACCTCAGAGCTCTCGCTGCCTTTCAACACCTAGAACTGCAGACAGAAGGTGCCAGATGATGTTCTGGCATGGTGTTTCCCCAGAGTGGGAGTCTTTCAAACTGACAAGCCTTCCTGTTCCCAACAGCATTTTATAGCATCTCCCATGAATGTTTTCTGCAAAGGACACTGTGAGTCCAGAAAATARAGTATCATGCTCCAGCAAGGTTCAAAGTAGGCTATTTTTTAGTGAGAAGCAATTTTTATTGCTCCTAACAATTAAAAATACTCCAACCTACTTCTTTTCCGAATACTACACACAGATAAAGAAACTGCAAAGCAGTGATCAAGAGATCAAAAAGAAATTATTATAAGAGAAAAAATTATTGATAATAGTTACATCAGTTACAAAAGSTATGGAGATGATATTGGGTTATGAATTATGGTGAAAGATGTTCTATTTCCACAGAAATAAATTACCTGCTAGAAAAAAAAGTCTTTATAACCAGCACACTCATCATTTCACCAGCAGCAGGACAAAGAARCAGACCTCCATGTATTATGGATAGATCTCACTGCTTCTCTCTTGAAAAACAAGCTCYGTGGTACATTTTAAATTTATGCAAAAGACCGTATGTCAAAGAGGATCAAGAAACTTTAAATTCTCAAATATTTTTTAATATTTTTGGGTGTTTTCTCCCTTCCTTTTCTTTTTTCCCTAGGCATTTTACCCATTTCCACCAATTAATTTAACATTGACACTTCAAATCACATTACTCAAGATGAAATGCTGTTYGTTCTAACATCTTCTACACTCTCACTCTTCCCCCAAACACAATTCACTTATGTCTCATTTTTCACAGAATCACAAGGTTGGAAGAGACCCTCAAGATCATCGAGTCCAACCCAGCCCTAACAGCTCAACTAAGCCATGGCACTGAGTGCCACATCCAGTCTATTTTTAAACACATCCAGGGATGGTGACTCCAGCACCACCCCAGGCAGGCCATTCCAGTACTTTATCACTCTTTCCATAAAAAAGTTCTTCCTAATATCCAACTTCTATTTCCCTTGGGGCACTTTAAGCCCTCTTGTTCTGTCAGTTGCTGCCTGGAGAAAGAGAYCAACCCCCAGCTGACCACAGCCACCTTTCGGGAAGTTGTAGAGAGTGATAAGGTCACYCCTGAGTCTCCTTTACTCCAGGCTGAACAACCCCAGCTCCCTCAGCTGTTCCTCACAGGGTTTGTGCTCCCAGCCCCTCTCCAGCCTCGTTGCCTCCTCTGGACACGCTCAAGCATCTCAACATCCTTTCCAAACTGAGGGGCCCAGAACTGGACACAGCACTCAAGGTGTGGCCTCACCAGTGCCCAGTACAGGGGAAGAATGACCTCCCTGCTCCTGCTGGCCACACCATTCCTGATACTGGCCCAGATGCCATTGGCCTCCTTGGCCACCTGGGCACACCCTGGCTCATGTTCAGCTGCTGTCAACAGCACCCCCAGGTCCCTTTCTGCCTATATATGGTCCAACCACACCATCCCCAGCCTGTAGCACTTCAGGGGGTTATTGTGGCCAAAATGAAGGACTTGGCACTTGGACTTATTCAACTTCATCCCACTGGACTCTGCCCATCCATCCAACCKTTCCAAGTCCCTCTGCAAAGCCCTCCGTCCCTCTAACAGATCGACACACGCTCCCAGCTTAGGGTCATCTGCAAATTTACTAATGAAAGACTCCAAACCCTCATCCATGTCATCAATAAAAATATTGAACAGAATTGGCCCCAGCACAGACCCCTGAGGGACACCACTGGTGACTGGCTGCCAGCTGGATGCAGCACCATTCACCACCACTCTCTGGGCCCGGCCATGCAGCCAGTTCCTAACCCAGCACAGAGTGCTCCTGTCCAAGCYRCRGGCTGYCAGCTTATCTAGGAGTGTGCTGTGGGAGACAGTGTCAAAGGCCTTGCTGAAGTCTAAAGAGACAGACACAGCCTTCCCTGCATCCACCGGCAGGTCAAGCTGGTCATAAAAGGAGACCAGATTAATCAAACATTACCTACCCCTTCTAAACCTATGCTGGCTGGGTCTGATACCCTGGCCATCCTCTACATGCTACATAATGACTATATAAAGTGATTTTGGCCATTTTTTCCCTAAGTTCAAGCACATTCAGATAAAGACATATACATTCATTCAATTTCTTGTCTGCATCTGTCTAGTGCCAGGAACCAGTAGCATCAAGAACCAGCCTTTTTGTACCTTTATTTACTAAACTGATGCCTTAAGTTTTRGCTTTTATGTTTTCCAGATTCCATGCTGTTTCAGGTGTAGTTTTAAGCTTCATATTAAGTGCTAGTAGGTARTARGTAGACAAAACAAATCCCTTCCTGCTGAAGACCAAAGATAACTTTCTGGCCCAAAAGCATAAACAACRATGGACTGAAGAGAGAAACAAGAAGGATGAGACTGCACAGCCTGGAGTTGTAATTGGACAATTAAACCCCAAGATGCAAATAGATCCAAACTTACAAAAGGGTCACCACCTTGTGACTGTGGTGCCGGTGACTATTCAGGGTCCACCTGGTCTGGTTTGGGTGTCCCAGGGGTATCCTGGGGCCTTTCAATAAATATCTGCTTTATTCTCTAGCTCTGTCCAGTCTCTTGTTTCAGGTCAGCTTTCCCAAGGCATCAAAACAAAAGCTTCCTCCTATAGTACTTTACCATTGCTTGTAGGTATTAGTTGAGTCCTTGYAAATGAAGTACTCTATGGTATTCATCCCTTATGATAAGGCTTTCAAATACTTCCATTATTCTCATCATTTTTCTACAAAGCCACTCAGATATTTTAAAATCTGTCTGAAAGGCATCTGCAATGCTTTCCTCAGTCTTACAGAATATTTCCTATTTTACTGTAGTTGAACATCAGAAAAAAATACTTACACATAGYACTAAGATACTGATTATCTTCAAGACCCCCCATGTCTTTTTWAAAGCCATTCACCTAATGGAGATGATAAACTAATGCACAGTAATGTCTGAATTGTACAGATATCTACCTTGGGTAGGGGGAGGAACTGAAAACCCCAGGAACTGCTTGTCTGCCTATCTTTCCATTCTGTTTTGCATTGCAGCTATTCACTATTAAGGAAGAAACTGTTCATTCCTTAAACCTGTTTTTAATAATCACATGGCATGCTTTCGGTTCTGTGAAATGCAGTTAATGAACTGAGCACAATGATTTTCTGTTAGATCTTGGCCTTCCCTATTATTTAATTGGCAATTAGTTTAACACACTGCACTGTATGCACTGCTAATGTTACCATGTTACCCAGACAGAAAATATTTTTTCAGAAAGGTGTAAAAGCAAAGAAAASAGTATATGAAATTCCATCACTGGAAAGGATGTTTGAAACCCCATCACTACCAGCCCTTGGCAAAGACTAAAGAAGGGTAGCAGATTGAAAATAACCTGTCTCMACAGGGAGCATCCTGCCAAAGKTCAGTGTGATGGTGCATAAAAGAACAGAATAAAGGAGGCTTAAAAAGTGACRACAGCATTCTTCACATTTCTTGGCTGTAASCCACTTATGAATCTTACAGTTTTTATTAGTTTTTCTTCCTTTTAATTAAAACTGAATCRCAACACAACACAACCATTTAGATTTGCAATGTTTCTAGCTTCAATATAACATGTGGAGAATAAGGGAAGAAATTATGAAAACATTGGCTGCTGCTTTTTCTGGATGAATAAAACCATTATGGCTTTGGACTATAATCTGAATTCTCACACAAGTCAGTCTAAGGGAATCACAGATTTTGAAAGTGTCCTGAGAAGCCTCCTGATTCACCACTGTGCTACTACATCTTTTGGATAAGGTCATACAACATAAAAATAGAAACAGTGCAGCACTATACTAGAAGTATGTTTTAGCTGGAAATTTTTCTCTTTGTACTTAAGTCATTTTTCTAGATGGTTTTGTGGAATGAGAAATGCCATTTCAAGAGTTAAAATAGAAAGCAGATGACTTTAAGCACTGTGTGGACTCTTTTTTCCTAGGTAGAGAATTACAGGCAACAATCTGTCCCAATGTCTCCTAGCAGATAAAGAGTAAGTGATGTATGTAACTATTGTGCATCCCTGCTGCGATGCAGCTGCTGCTTTTGTGTCACTAATGGACTCCTTTCTTGGCAGAGAAGGAATCTCCAGTCCTTTTTCAACAGGTGACAGGCAAAAATAAATTGCAAATCCTTGAGTTGGCCTGTCAGGGAGCCAATTATTATTTCAGCTGACCAGAATCACTCAAAAAGAAAAGCAAGGAATAAGAAACATGACAGAAGATGACAGAAAAATGACAACAGGAAAAAAAAACAGAACCAGGCAAAAAGGAAAAGTGGATTCAATGCTGAAAATATGAGAAGTCTCAAAATAAAATCAGGATAGCCTCCTAGTAGTTGTGCTGTTTTCCTTGCTTTCTTTTTCATTTGAGGGAGTAAATGCAAAGACCAGGCCCCTGTGGATCTTTTCTGGTATCTTAACAAAACACACTTTGCCCCTGGCAAGTTTTTACAGTTCATTATTTCAGTGATTTGGGTTTTAATGGAGTGCTGCATCTTATTCAGCAGTAAGTACTGGCATGAACTTGAGAGACAGCATGGCTGGAAGAAGGGCAGGAGACAGAGGGAAGGCTTTCTCATCCCTCCAATTGCAATACACTCCACAGCTTGCCCAGAGGAGGGACGGGTACTGGCCTCAGGRACAAGGGTGCAAAGAAAAAAGAGTGGTTATTTGGCTAAATAATCTGCTGCCTACTATATCAAACTGGATTAGATACAGTTCATTTCCTGTAAAGGTTTCCCAAGCTTTGCCTTACATTGCCTTGTGCCAAACTAGAGAGTTGTTTCCTGCTATCCCATAAATGTAGGTTTAGTAGAAGGATACAACTTTAGTATGAAGMTGGCTGCTGCACAGTCCTGATGGTGAGTCTCAGCATATGACACCTCCTACTCTAAAGCTKGCTCCTAAATTGTCCTCCAGCACCTCAGCTGGGAAAACAATGACTCCCAGGGTAGATGACAAAGATCTCTCTCAGAGATGCAGTTCTACCACATGTAAAAGCTTAGAGCAAACCAATTTAGAGACTGTTTAATGAGAAGCAGTCCTGACATAATACCTACATGTTTCTTTCCTTCAGAGTTTGCAGAAAGCATGCCAGTACATATGGTGTTGCTGGTTTCATAGATCACAGTGCAAGGTGTTTGATTTAATTTATATGTAAAAATGGAGAGAAACATAATCAAAAATCACCAATTTGCTTCGAGCTCTTATCTTCATGTTAGAATGGGTATAAAATATGAGTCCTTTGGGAAAGGAAATGAGTGTGCCACTGGAGGCTTGCCTACACAAGGGTCAAATGATAGGAAGCTCAGACAAACATACTCATCAGCTGCTCAGGGTCCTGTCCTTCACCTGGCATCCCACTGAGCTTCCTGCCTTTGCAGCCAACAGTAAATAACAGCAGATTTGTAGATGCATACACAGAAAGCTTCTATCAGGAGGGAGTAGCTTATATTGTCCCAATTACACAGAAGCAGGTTCTTAGGGAACTTTAAATGTTTGCAGCTCCTKACATGTCTGGTATCCTGCTTTCCACCACAAAGAAACCTACCAGCTTTTTTCAAAATGTTTTATTAGAAAATAACATAATTGCTCTGTATCATATCTGAAAACACTTTTCAGAAGCTTCYCCTAAAACTTAATTTCAGGTAAAAAAAGACAAGGTTGTATCAATATTCATATTCTCTGGCACAGAAACACAGGGCTGGCACTTACTCATTGTCACAAAATGGGGGAAATAACAATGTCTGAAGGTGTGCTTTTGTCTGCCTCTAGAACTGCTGTGCAGGAAATTATTATTAGAAATGAAAAAGAAGAGCTGGAATTGAACAGGAGTAAGCATCTAGGTCGTAAACTAGCATACTAAGTAAACCTGGTATACTACTAAGTATACTAAGCAGTAAACTAAACAGTAACAGAGTTTCTAAATAAAAATAAATAATACACAGACTGAAAATCTTAAAAAAGCATTATGTTCCTAGCAYATGRCTGCAGGTTACATAGAAATAAGACAAATATCTATTGTTTTTATAATGGATCTATACAGACTATTTGGTACAAATTGGAAAGTTGTTCAAATTCACGTTTTCCAACATGACACAAGATTCTGTTTTATCAGTGTACATAAAAGTTAAAAGATTGTATTAATATCAAATAAACTATAATTATATCCTCTCTTAAATCTCAAAACTCATTTGACTGATAATGTTCATGTTTATAAAATGTTGACTGGGGGCTTGAGGAYTCAACCCACTTCATTGTGCCAAGCTTGCCATCAAGAAGAGTAGGGTGAATTGCTCAAACAGACGGAGCTGGTCTGATTCCATGCCATGCTGATCAAGAAAAATGCTTACCACAGATTCTGGGAATGCCCTTGATAGAAGTAACTTCTGCTGTTCTTGAACTGTATGTTTGCATTTTGCACACCTATTTGAACACACTYCATAGGTCCCTAACCCAGTTATGAGAATGGGCTGTGAGAAGCCTCCTCAAGGCCTCCACTCATGCATGTACTGACCCTCAGGCTGGGGGCTATGCTGCACTCTGGCTCTTGCCAGAGAAACACTGCAGACACCTGTGCCCATACCTGACCTTGCCTTGCTGACTTCATTCCATACTGGCASTCCAGACTCTTGCCTGATTCCTGATTTCTATCACTGGACCTCCTCTGCTCTTTTTTCAGTTATAAGTAACAAGGCGTATGTCTACATACAAGTACATGTAGCTGAGCATGGTTTCAGTCATAAGAMATGGAAGGATCTGCATGTTTGCATGTGTCTGTGTGTATGAGAGGAGAGTGGGAAGGTTGTTGCAGCAGGCTGAGTATGTAAATGGGGGCTGTAAGGTGATGTGTGTTAGCAGCACAAATGGTACTGGTGTCATTGAGGACACTGGCCCTGCCTTGGCTCATGCAGTGCCTTCCCCTGCTGAGCAGCCTGCTCTTCTGGACCCTGAGAAATGGCATCAGCTCCTTCTTAAAGTACACAAAGAGCTGAGCTTGTACACAATGGGAAAGAGACAAAGAATAGGTAATTGTATAGAATGTAAGAATTTGTATCAGACATGATGAGGTCAAGGAAAGACATTTTGCATTTATTGTATCCAACAGTTGAMATAACTTATTACATTTAAGATGAAGACAACTGGCTAGCTTTCATATCACTGAGACACTTCCATACTCTCTGCATGTCTGCAGGAAATACAATGAAATTAGGAGTTTAAAACTTTCCRTGCTCTCTGTAAGCATCCTAACAATTATTACTGTTCATTGCCAGCCAAACTTCAAGTTCCATTTGTAGAGCCAGAGAAGAACTCCAGGACAATCACTGAAGCATTATACATWGTTTTGTAATCATGTGGCAAGTTTCCTATGTCATGAGAGCAGCTGGAGACTGCTTACTTCCAAATATCCCAATGCCAAGTTTGTTTGTCCCAGTTTCAGAATGTCACAGCAAAACAAAGCCAATTCGCACACTTTATTTTCTAGTTTTCTGCAGCACTTGCATCTTTGCTATTTGGAACTACCAATCTTTAACAAGTGAAGATGATTTTTATATCGCAAAGGTAGTTCAAAACTTAATTTTGGACATATCTATTAACCAATGCTGTCTACTGCTAGTATGTAAGAAATGTGATGACACCTCTGCTGTTGAACTGCCTGAAAAAGTACATATAAAATAAAAAAGAAAAATGCATATGTACAATAAAAGATAAATCAATATTATTTGCTTTGCTTGTTTAATGCCAATATTGCTTGCAAAAGTTCCACCATTTTATTTGAAAATGTGTTAAAAGCATTCTACCTTTACTCATCATAACACACATAATTATTCATTCTTTTTTTACAAGCTTAAAAAAAATAAGGGAAAACAGTAGTGGTGAGAAAAGTCTATCCACTTTAAGCAGATGTTCTGCCAAACTTAATTGCCATTAATCTGCACACACTGATAGAGACTGTCTATGAACTAATCTTATGGTTTCCATACATTGAGGAATTAGGATAATACTTGTACTTAATAAACAAATAACTTTAAACCACTTATAAACAGTTGCAGTACTTAGTTCAAGAAAAAAGAAAAAGCATTCATGGAGACATTAATTCAGGTGTAGATTCATTCTATGGTCCTGCTTCTTGTTTCCAAAGCTGAAGTCTTCTGTGTGGCTTAGACTGAACAAAAATCCTCACACATGCTGTATTTTTCTTTCAAGTGTTATCTCACTTTTTAAAAAACCTGCTACAGTTTCTATCTTTCTAGGAATACCTAAAAACTCAGCAGTCACAGTTCTGTATCTCAGTGTTCTTTGTGTTATTATCCTATGTAACACCACCATCATTATGTTCCTTCTTTGAAACCAAATCAGGCCTGAAGACATGGACAACTGCTTTCCAAGGAAAGTAACCACATTAACACAAACTTTTATCTAGTGGTAAAGTAGTAAAAAAAAAGATACCTATTTTTGTATAGATAACTGGTACATGGACTTTTAGTTCCCTCCTGAGCCTCYAACTTTTCCTTGTCATTCAGCCTGTAATGAAGTATTTCCCCCCCACATGCTTCCTTTTAAAATGTCACAGGAAAGGAACTGATAATTTTAAAAAAGCACAATAAAAAGGTCTGCCTCTACAATTYAAAATAAAATTTCATCATGGGAATAAACCTGAATTCGTTCCACTTCATGATGTGGACAAGGTCACGTAACTCCCCAAAGGAAAATTGCCTTAGGAAAAATAAATCTTTTGTCAGTGCAAGGAAAGACTCACACAAACCCACCAATTTTCTCTCAAAACTAAACTATAGTTTTTGCGGCAATAAATTAATATTCAGTTCAGGAGGATCATCTGCATTACAAATGCCAGAACAAACCTAAACTAAATAAGGAGACACTAGTGATGGGAGCTAGAGCCTACAATCTGTTTTGTTCTGGTCTCTGGCAATTAGAGAGAAGAAATATTTCATAGCCCACAAGCTCAGGGTGAAGTGAGCAGACTTACCCTGTCATAGCTGCCAAGCCCTGACTGCTCCATGCCCTCCTCAAATTCTTAACTTCCAGGAAACAGTTCTCACTGTTCTGCCAGGAACTGACTGCAGCAATGCAGAGCCAATGAAGGGTGTTGTCAAGAAAGGACATTTTCCGTAAGAAGAAAATTCAGGAGGCTGCCCATCTCGAAGAGGGGACAGACAGAAAATGCCTTATAACACCTGTTGTGGTATAACCTGCTTCTTGTCATGGTGGAAATARTTGCAATGCCTCTGCAGTTCACTTCTTTGCTGGGAAAGTACATCAGAAATGATGGTGACAGTGTTTTTGCTGGATAATCAGGCATTTCCTGCAAAGTTCACACTTTCCCGTACACTGAATTGTTCAGTGATGGCAAAAGTCTGCCCATGCCCATCTACTGCAGTTTGGTGGGCCTGCAGGTCACCTTAGCAATGCTTTCTACAAGCAGATTTTGCTTTTAAGTATGCTGTAAGCATGAAGGGGAAAATTACAAAATGTGTTAGACGGCACTAGAAGTCCTGAGTGGATTRAAAACAGTAGAGGAAACACTGATGGCAATTCCTCCATAATCCCTTTCTACTGCCTTTGAAGAAGAGAAGACAGTTGGCAAARCATCTCATCTGCTGTAGTCAGCAACACCAGATAATTGCAAGGGAGTTTCCTAGGATGGGAYTCTTATCCATTTACATGGTATAGACTAAAGTTTTATTGTAAATGCTATCAAATTTCCCTATGTGACTAGCTGAAAGCACTTCCAATCCTTCAGTCTTAGCTTTATTATCTTGCAGTTTTTCACATTTGGACGTTTATTCCATTTTACTATCATTGGCACAGTTACACGAATTTGGCACTTTACAGTGATCCTTACACATAGTCATTTAGACTGAATTTGGAGACTGAGTCATGGCTAAAAATTGATTTGAATAGAGCTTTTTTCATTTAAACTGGAGGAGGAACAGTTCCAGAAGTGGAGCCTGGAGTCCACATCTGTGATTTTCAGTAACTGCATTGCTGTAATTTCTCAGCAGTATCCAGTAGTACCTGCAGGAGGGTTGGCAWGGTTCTGGGCGTGGTTCTGGGATGGTAACAAGAGAACTCTAAAGTCCAGAGAAGCTCTTTGAACATGCAGTTTCTTGCAAGGTTCATGGGTAACAAAAGTCTCAGAGAGAGAGGGAGAGAAAGCAAGCAAGCAGGAGCTCGTGTGTGTGTCAGTCTGTGGGTCTGTTTCTCTGTGTGTGTGTGTGGGTGCGGGTGCATGTGTGTGCATGTGTGTGTCTGTGTCCTTGTTGCAATATATTMTATATTTCTCTGTGTTGAATATTACAATTTACAATAACCAATCAGTACAAGACACAAATTCCATACAATTTACATATAGCCTATAAGAGTTGCTACATTACCATACTATGTTACATTTTGAACCTTAAAATTCACTTCCAAAAACTCTTTTTCTTCCTTGCCACGTTGCCAGGGTCTATGGCCTTTCTAGYATTCTTTACTTTCTTAGGATATTGTTTAATCAAGGGATTCTCCTGTGGCTAGGACAAGCCATTGTCTTTCTAGTTACTCAGTAACTATCTGCCTGGCATCTTAGATGTTGAAGCTGGCCCTAATTTCTACTCTGCCTATAGGTTTTATKTTATCACAGCCTTTTTGCCAAGCATATTCATAAGGCTGTCCTGTTTCATCCTCCCCAACAGTACCTTCACGTGTTTCTGTAAATAATTTTTGTACAAACAGTAATTTCAAGTAGAGTGTAACTGTTGGGCAAATACCTCTTTTATGGAGAGATATTTGCAAATGTTTGAGAGAAATGGGACTGAAGACTAGCAAAAGGTATTTAAATAATTAACTWTTATAAAACAGGAATTTCCTTAAGGGTCTGTGTGAAAGAAAAGTAACATGCACTATAAGAATAAAGTATAGAGCACAGAACATTATTAACATTATTTAAGTGGCACAGGCTCTCTATTAAACCCCTTTTTACTTCTTGCTGAAGAAGCTTCAAGGTAAAGGGACAARCTGCAAATCTCATGGCTTCTCCTAAAGCTCTGAAAGGATGTGCACTTACTACTGAAGACAGYCTAATTTTTTACAATGCAATATAGAAAGCAATTTTTCTTGATACTGATTGAGCCACCAGAGAAGTGCTAAACTCCTTATTTCCACCAAATGGYAAATTCCAGGGATGCTCATAACCTGATGTTTCATTCCAGAGAGTCTCARTAGTAGTTACAGATGTTCAGCACCTACCACAGTTAAGTCCTTTGTCACTCTAAAGTAATTGATTGGTTTAATTTTAACATGTACCKGGCCATAATGTGAGATTTTCATCAATTAATGAAAACACAGTAAATGCTATAATAAATGATACCTGTAACGAATAAATTCAACTGACCTAAGAGATTAAAGTGTAAGACTCTTTTTAAAAGAGGTTATTTTTGCTGGTAAGTTCTTCTGGTGCATTAATTCTTCCTTAGAATGAAAATGTATATGCAAATTTAAAAATAAAAGTTCACCATCTCTTTTTTTGAGGGAAAAAATCTGCCGATTTTCATAAAGAATTAATAAACTCTTAATCTCCATCATGTGCCTGGAAACCCAGCATCTTTCTTCTGCTGCTTTCCTCTTTGTACACAACAGCATTACCCTGGTACCAGTAAGACAAAATCCATTTACTGCTAATCAAGTTAAGCCAAGCTTGCCTTTGCACTGCGGAGAAGCTGCCCCCATGTAAGGTGCTATGGTTTAAAAACTTTGTTTAAACGAACACAAAAATGTGATACTGAAAACTGACAGGACTAGWAATTTCTGAAGTAAGTATGTAGAAGATTTTTTTTGTACTTGGTGTGGAGAGTAGTTGTATTCTCTCAGATACTACAGTACTAAAGCTTGTGATACACCAACCTGTTCAGATCTGGAATGTTTTAAGTAGATGAAAACTTGGYAAGATTTCCTAACACAACTCGCTTTGTTGTGGTTTTTCTTCCCCAATTTAATACATTTTATCTTACATATYTTTCATATCTAATGAAACATACTACCTCATGAAATAGAGATAGAAATACAAACTAAATGGCATTAAAACAAAGGTGCTTTGGTTCTCTGGTTGGTAGTCCAGCCATACATCTAATATAATTAGGTAATAAACATAAATTAGTGTATTTGAAGACAAATGCATTTTTAAAACTTGCTCCTTGAGGACTTGTCCCTTGGTGATATTAGGATTAGTGCTGGAATGTTCTTTTCTGCCATGTTGGAATTGGGAATATGAGTGGACTTGAGTGTTGTTAAAAGTGACTCGTTTTACCAGTAATGACATTTAAGTTATATTTTGYTTTTATTCTTTTTCTTTGTCAACAGATCTTTCYAATAAATTGTTAGTTTTGAGGAGAYAATAGCACTAACAGTTTGATAAATAATAAAGAAACTTACCTACATTGCTACAGGGTCCTAATTTGTGGAGTTTAGGCCTACAGTTSTCTTCATCAGGGAATTAACAGGAATTAATCAGTAATAAACAGGGAATGTCTGTTCTGCTTGCTTAGAAAATGTACAAGACACTGGTTAGCACTACAGTTATGCTATAAACAATCAGCACAAGCCCCAAGATTTGCTACAGAAACTGCAACATTCTATAGTTTATAGTAGCTATTTGCATGCCATATGGACTCAGTGGAAAAGCAGCACTATGTTAAAATAYGTATTCAAGAAAAGCACTCATGGTTTGGAAATTTAATTAAAAACAGCTAATGATTTTAAACATGCTTCTTGAAAAAAAAAACAAACCAAACTAATCAAGTTAATGCTTGGGAAATCACATTTTAATGGGCGATTTTTCAAATGTGTATCTTTTACAGTTGCATAATCTAGAAGCAAAGGCTAATACTCTAAAGCACATCCTGAAACCCTGTTATTACAAACTTAAAAGCAGAGTCATTCAAGACACTGTCTATAGTTGGAGGACAGAGACCTGACTGCAAAAACAGCTCAGCCTACCAAAGACATCTAAGTATCTTAGTGGGTGCTTGACTGTCTCCTTTCACTTGCCCCCTCCTATGAGTGGCAAAGTAAACTATACACCTAGCTCATGCAACTCTCTTGGATTGATAAAGTTAGGTGTGACAAGCCTGGTCCCGGGCTCCTAACATTTTGACATACTAAAAAAAAATGACAAGATCTGTATCTTCTACTCCTTTTAGGAGTAAATCTGCAAGTAGTCAGACAAAGTGCTTATAAATAGCATAGGTTTGAAACTGTGTCTGATTTAATGACAGGGTCTGGTTTCCAGTTATCTTCTCTGATACATAGCATAGCCTGTCTCTACACAGTCTCAGTTATGATCCTTCTTAGARAAGAACACAGCATTCAACAAAACAATGGAGCTGGAAAATGGAAATACATGATTTCTCTCTTTGCAGAATTAGTCCCTTYATGTAAGATTGTGTCATGGGGGAAAACACAAATAAAGTACCATAATTTCTGTTGGTTTTTTTATGTGCAAAGCCCTACTGCAATCCAATATTCCTAGTTCCACTGACAGTAGTACAAAGATCCAACAACACTAAGTTACTGAGAGAAGAATCCAGCCTCTAACTGTTCTTATTTACCTCTCCAACAGGAAAGAGCAACCTCACAAACTGCTGAAMTTATTTTTGAAAATKTATGCATTTAAAAACTAGTCACTCCTTCTAACTGATATAATACATCTAGGGGGCAGCTGAGTGCTAAACAGTCACTACTGSCATGAAATTTTCATCTAGTAAGTGTGACAATTATTAACATCCTAACTGCATTTGTCTTGTTCTAACATTGAGTATCAAGAGACCAAGTTGAGTACAACCTGTTAAAAATCTGAAGAGAAATTTATTATAGGAATAACAGTCTGTAGGCAGCTGAGATTTACAATTTCTCTTATGTAAAGTAGAAGGATATATAGTTGTCAACACTACAAATAAACATGAATTCATCCCTAATAGGCACCGCAGGAAGTCAGCTATGCAATCTTAATGATCCTAGACTCCTTTGCTAAAGTATACAGCTTGCAATCTCAAGCAGATCCTACAATTTTATGTCAATTAGGATATCATGCAGAGCAACAAAAAAAGCAACACCAGCTGGAGGCAGTCATTGAATCTCATTGTCAATGCAGCAGTAAAAGAAATCCTGTTCTACCAAAATGAAAAACATAAAAAAAAAAAGATAAGATTAATTGGATCATCCTTTGGGTCGGGATGCAAAGCAATCCCAAACTGCCACCTTCAAATGGCTGAGTATTAAAGACCTTTGGGTAACTTACAAGTCAGCAGAGTGGGAGCTGTCTAACTGGATGCCACCACCGGATGTCACTGGTGCTTCCACAACAAGTTGCTGAACACACATTTATCAGGCTACACAGCTTGGAAGTGGCAGTACTGGGAGTTTGAAATACTGTCATGTTAACACTTTTCTTTCATTTGCTTTTCACTTTTATAATTTGTCCAATTTCCTCCAGAAAMTGAAATTACTCAGTAAGCCTCAATAATACTTGAAGAAGTGAACAAAGAAAATACAATTTTATAGCTAGCAACCATACTGCTGCAACTATCCTAATCCTAACATCATGTTTTGTTTTTCTTTAAAGTAGGTATAGCAGACCTTCTGGAATATCATCTGTTGTCTTTACTCTTTTGTCTACTCAACACAGAATTGAAAATTTCCTCATTGTGTGCTAGTACCTTCATGTTCTACCACACCATGAATTTTGCTGGCCAAGTAAAATGTGATACACACTTACCACAAATCTAAACAGCAGCTTTTTGCAATAGAAGGACCTGAATAGCTAAAGATGGAAACCATCAAACTTTATGCATCTACTGTTATCTTTCTTKGGAATTCAGTCATGATACAAGCTTCATTTCACCTAAAATCATTTAACTATAATGAAAGCAGTATTTTTGCTCTTCTGATTATTTACTGTAGTCCACTGGCAAATCTAGAAAGAAGGAAAAAAACCAGCCTAATCATGKAAGTGTTGTATTAAAGCATCCTCCTCTGCCGATTGGCTCTGTGAAGGAAGCAAACCCAGAATTTCACAAAGCTAAGGATACTAGAGACCTACATGCAGCCTCCACCCACAGCTAACAGGGCACTTCCCTGGRAAATACYRTTTCCTTCAARAATCTCTTTTTGTAGATTTCTAAGCAGAAAATAAGGGGGGGGAAAAAAACGTGTAGACATAATGGGTTGGTTTTGACAATGGAACAGGGGTACCAGAGGAAGATATTTTGCTGTGCAGAGATGCATAAGGGTGACCAAAGGCGGCATAACACTGAGATGATAAAGAGTGCTGAAGATAGAAAACTCTGCAAGGCAGTAAGATTAAGCTATCTGTGAAGAATTACAGGACATCATGATACCAAGTTACTGAAGGTAAAAYGGTAAAAGAGCAGCTGAAATTCAGTGAGTGATGAACACCAGGAAAAGTAACTGCACATACAGAAAAGCAGGGTCTAAATCAGCCATTAGCACTTAACCTCCCCCACATTTTAGCATGAGTAAAGTCTCTAAAAATATCAATCCAGTTCTCAGCAGCAGTCAAAAGGAACTAGACTTGGGAAAACTACTGGYCCAGTTGTAGCTACGATGAGTTCTAGATAAAGCCAATTGTAGTTTCACAATGAGAGGTATCTCAAATGGGTGGAAAAAAACTAAAAAGACTTCAGACTTTCTGATTCTTCTCTGGCTCTTAGCAGTAGCAGCAGCCTTCCAAGCTTACTATAAGCTGAGAACAATAATTTTGAGTTCAACTATGTCATGCAGTTATACCATGTTGAGCAGAAAGGGGGTGTTAAGTATGCCAGCTCTAAAGGGCAGCTTTAAAKGAGCTCTGCAAACACCCTGTGTGAACTTGCTTTGACGGGGAAAGAAGTCTTACACTGTCATATACCCACAGGTGTGACATACAGCCTTCCAGGAAAAAACATACAGAATAATCATGTAAGAATAGTAGCCCACATGGAAAAATGATCCTACCTCATGTATTTTTTATCTGCTTCTACTACTCAAGAAATCCCTCAGCTTTGCCAGGCTCCTGAATAGGAGCAGCCTCTCCTCACACAAACATATGCTGCCACTGGAACCAGCTCATGCTGGGGCAGCAAACACAAGACTTGGTGACTCCCTGCACAACCTGCAAACAAAAGTGCTGCTGTGACAAGAACTACCCAAACCCCCGCGCCTGCACAGCTGCCCATGCATTTGATACAATGTACAAAATGCCCTTATCACAGGTGCCTGAGTGGCTAACACTAAATAACCATTTTGACAAGAACAAACGATTTTCCTTCTCAAATCAGTGGAGCTAAACCAGTGTGAGCATTCTTGCCGACCTGCAACCTGGGAAAAATATTTTAAGGAGAACACATATTAGTGCCTTGCTATTCCGAGGAACTGGAGAGAATGTGCATATTACATTCAGGCATCCTCTCCCTACATCTGATTTACATTCTTTTAGGTGTCCATCTTTCAGATGGACAACAGGCTACAATCTAAGTGAAATTCAGCATGCACAGATAGAGAGATATTATTCAGACTACAGAGAGCCATTAGCTGCTGCTTCCTCATTTAGAAAACGGTCATTTCAATTTCCGTAAGCTTCACGTTCTTTTGGATTCATCTGCTTTCTACCCCCTCCAGCTCATGAAGAAAACAGCTATCTTTCCTTGAAGCCATGGCAAGGTCACTTGCTGCAAACTGGGAAGAGAAAACTGGCTGCAATTACTGGATGTAAGCACAAGCACTCATTCTCCTCACTTGAGAAACTGAGCTGTTGCTATCAATTACAAGTATTTAGCTTTTCCCTGGCAAGCATAAATGCTTGCATACAGTAATTACAGCTGCTCTGATGTCCCCAGAAGGAAGTAGGGGAAGCAAAATAATTCATAATAATTTGTTTTTATTGCTTTCCACTTAAGATTTATGCTTTTAATTACATAGCGTTACAATTAATAATTTGAAAATTTTTTTTTTAAAGTTTTGTCTCATGTTCTGTAAACCCAGACCACAAAATACTGTAGCTTTGTAAAAGCTTCTCAAAATCTACTGCATTGCTTGTGGGCTCAGAATAAGTAACTTGAGACTCATGGTTGAGCATCCTAATTGATTTGATAGACCATGTTTCATATATATTATGTCTAAGAAATTTACCACTGTAATTAATAAAGGTACAGTAAAATATATTATTTTACACCATATATTTTTAGTAGTTCAGACACAACTGAAATTTACTTACTAAGAGGTATTCCTCTGTAGTAATTATTTGTGCATAGACTAAAAACCACAGCATTTTCATATCCCTTATGTATGCTATATTCTTTTGTAGTCATTGATGCTAATGATTTAGTAAGTTAATTATTAGAAATTGAATACAGCATGTAATGGTATTGCTTTTTATGGAAAAAAGCAGCAAAGAAATGAATGTATTTATACATGYTATGAGAGAAAGCAGCAATTATTCTTTTTAAAATGAAATTTTCAATTGAATGGTAACTCAAAACTGYATATAAGTTCTAGTATTTAAGTGTGATGTACCAGGGAAGATTAGTYGTGTTCCTTAGCAGGAAACCATCCCTCCCATTTCTGCTGAAGTTCTCTGAGTGAGCCAACAAGATAATCAACTTATCACTCATTAACAGAGAAAAAACCTCAAAGCTGGTTAAATGTACTAGGACGGAAACAGAAACCTCACCAGAAAATGTCATGATGCCATGCCATAGACACCGACATCCCCAGCTTAGGTGCTTCAAACAGTTCTGGGATTTTCATTCTCCTCCACTCCAAAACACTGTAGGTGGAAGGGTACCAGTGACAGACCCTGCACTGACCCCAGAAASAGTGAGGAGGAGCCAGCACCAGGGACCTCACCCCACACCTGAGGCCACCTGCACTTCTGGTGTTCCACTTCTGGCCAGCTCTAGTGTGGTGGCACAACTGAACCCTGGGCATGTACCCTCAGCCCCAGACTCAGCTTAGCACAGCCCAACTGTGCAGCCACTGCTCCAGTTTATTCATGAAGAGTGACAGGAAAGTGTAAAACACTATGTGACCTGCAGTTAATGTGAGGTAAGAAAAGTGCAGAAAGTGGTGTTATTGTTGAGATGGTAAAATACAGCAGCACAGCAGTCCAGAAGAAAAATGTAATGGTTGTRAACTGTTGAGTTGTTAAGGTTTAAACCCCCAAGGTTTAAAACCCCAAGAGTTAAAAACAGGACTTGGAAGATAGCAGCTCAGGAACACTGAAGATAATAAATCGTCATTTCCCCACATGGCTGATGCCCATTGTGGAACATCAGGACACATGAAACATCTTTTTGAGAGTGGTATTTCCTAGCTTGTAAGTTCTATCCGTTGCATACATTAAGTAATGTATTTTAATTCCTAAGCTGCATATATCCTGCTTGCAGAGTCTCTYGAGGAACAGGTTACTCATGCAACATGTCCCAAAGAGGGTATTAATTTAAAATAAAGATGCATGTGAAACACAGGCTTCACATCAGTTTCCTCAGAAGAAATTCAGTTTGTGTAATGCCCATGCCTTTACAGGGAAAAAGGAGAATCTGGTGATTGCTATCAAAGCTCACTCCACAGTAGCATGTGTAATGTGGCTCTTACTACTGATTATGTAAGGATGTCAAGTTTCTTTGAATTAATTCAAAAGCAATTACACAATCAAGCAATATAGAAATCACTAAAACAAAATTAAGCCCAATGATGGCAGCTATGATTTGGGAATTCCCTAAGTAACAAACTTCTGGGGATAGACAGAATATTGAGGGAGTACATTATGCAAACTTTTCTCTTTTTTTTTTGATACTCTTCCTTCTTTATATGTTATTTCAAAGTCCTGGAGAGAAAATACTGGGCCAGATAGATAGACTATTTTAAAATCTTACATAATTCCTGTTTCCACACAGTTTGATAGTACGTACTCTGTATAGAAAACAGTAAATCTTGTATATGTGCTCATTTGCATCCARAAGAAATAAGCAGTAGTTTTTTGTTTTCCTTTCATTTTTCTATTGCAAAATATGAGCTTTTTCAGAGGTGGCTTATTTGACTTTACTTTGCTTGTCATGTCAAACTGCTGCCTCAGCCAGATGAATGACTTCATTCAAGTACTGCACAGAAGTTAGGTGCTATTTTATATATATATATATATATATATATATATATATACTATAAAACCTCTTTGTACACAGTAAAACACTCAAAAGTCAATGAAAAGAAAAGCCAGGATAACCAGGCCTCTTAGTTTAGCCACAATTGCACTGGAATACATCTCTTCCCTGCAAGCTCAAAGACAGACAATCTCTTTTCAAGACAGAATATTTTTGTACTCTCCCCTATTCACTCTGTACTATAATGATAAAATTAACTGAATTTAATCCACACTTGTGTATTCACCATAATCCTAAACTTCTAGCACTGTGACCAAAKGCTGGCTGTGTGGGACATCGTCCCCTGTCAAGAACTCCATCCTGTGATTACACAAGCTCCCTTGTAAAGGAAGGATCAGTGTGGGAACAACAGGGTTACAGCTTCACTACAGAACTCCAGGCATTACCACAGGAATAAGGATGGCTGCATATGGTGTCTCAAATAGGGCCATGTACTGTAAACAAACTGCAGTTATTCTTTGGATGCACGAGGTTTGCATGACAGTGCACACAATAATGAAGGATAGGCCTTTGGTACACACGGACAAAAAAAATTAGTCCCCAAAGGAAAACAGCTTTCTAAAAAATTTTGCAATCTATAGAAAACCATTTTCTAAGATCCCTATTTTGGTTTTTGGAGAAGGAGAAAAAAACGTACTGTTTATCAGGTAATTTCAAAACCAGTAACTGAATCAAATTTTCAGGACATTGAAAGTAATTTCTTCTGTTAAAATGCCACATGAAAACAACATCTATCATTCCACCTGAAGTCAGTCATTTTACAGCTCAGATTTTTGTAAAGAGAAAAAAAAGGTTTTTCAGTCCCCTAATTACCACATCATCACAAATTTATTTCCACTTTGAAAAAAGACCAGAGGCAAAAATATTTGTGTTAAGAAGGATTGTCTAAGAAGATAATTAGTGTATGGAAACATTAATGATCTTTTTTGATAATCTGGGTGAGAGGATTGAATCTACCATTGGCAAATCTGCAGAGAACAAGAAGTAGGATCAATGTGTTGATCTGTTGGAGGATAGAGGATAGGGAGGCTCTGCAAAGGGACCTGGACAGGCTGGATTGATGGGCCAAGACCAGTGGCATGAGGTTGAAAAAGACCAAGTGCCAGGTCCTGCACTTGGGTCACAACAACCTCAGGTAGCACTACATGATGGAGGCAGTGTGGCTGGAAAGTTGCTGAGAAAAAAAGGGCCTGGATGTGCCAAGTTGACAGCAGCTGAACATGAGCCAGTGTGTGCCCAGGTGGCCAAGAAGGCCAATGGCACCTGCCCTGTATCAGCAATAGTGTGGCCAGCAGGACCAGGGCAGTGATTGTCCCCCTGTACTTGGCACTGGTGGGGCCACACCTCAAATCCTGTGTCCAGTCCTGGGCCCCTCACTACAAGAAAGGCATTCAGGTGCTGGAGCATGTCCAGGGAAGAGAAATGGAGTTGGTTAAGGGTCTGGAGCTTGTGTCCTAAAAGGAGGAGCTGAGGGAGTTGGGGTTGTTCAGCCTGGAGAAAAGGAGGCTGTGGGTGACTTCATTGCTCTCTGCAACTACTTGAAAGGTGGCAGGTGGGGGTTGGGCTCTTTTCCCAAACAACCAGTGGTAGAAGAGGGTTCCCAAACTGTGCCAGGGCAGGTTTAGGTTGGACATTAGTAAGATTTTATTCACAGAAAGGGTTATTAGACATTGGAATGGACTGTTAAATAAGGTGGTGGAATCACCATTCCTGCCGTTATTTAAGGAAAGACAGGATGGGGAACTCAGTGCCATGGTCAAGTTGACATGGTGATTTTGGTCATAGGTTACATTTGATGACCTGAGGTCTTTTCCAGCCTTCTTGACTCTGTGATTGGGCACTAGCAAAGTGGGAGTGCCTGCATTGCCCTAACAGGAGAGCTCATATGTGATCCAGTGCCTGGTATAACTTGTAGTTCCTGTTTTAGTAMACCTGAGTTCTTAAAGGTAGGTTAAAAAATCATATATGGTATTTTAAATAAAAATTACTTGGATTACATATCCATTTGGAGTTGAATAGAATTAGCCTGTCAGCATTTTTGAAAGCTTAATGATGTTTACTYAAGGATTTCAGAAGCTGATTTTAAAGACTCAGAAGTTTCTTGCTTCTTGAAGCTGCAGATGAYACAAATACCATTTCAGGGGAAGTGSTCCAACTTCTAAAGGTCCAAAGGTAATAAAGCAAATCCACTTACTTCTTATCTTCAAGACACCCATTATTGGAAGACTTTCATTTGATATTTAATGCCACCAATCTATCCATTTTCTAATTATAATGATCTCRTAATTTACTGAGTGCTTTTGGCAATATCATTGTATTGTATTGGCAATATCATTGTTTTGTAATATGTAAATCTTACATATTACAAAATGTACAATATATTGTACATTTTGTAATACGTAAGATTTACATATTACAAAAAATGAATCTTTAACTTATTATTTTAAAATATAACAATAAGAGATCCTGATTTGAAAGGATCCTCTAAAAATCATCAAATCCAGCTTCTGGCCAAGCACAGAGCCATCCCTAAGAGTCACACCACGGTGCCTGAGAGCACTGTCCAAACATTTCTTGCACTCTGTCAGGGATTGGTGCTGGGACCACTTCCCTRGGGAGCCTGTTCCAGTGCCCARYTACCCTTTGGGTAACGAATCTTTTTCTAATATTTAACCTAAACATTCCCCTGACACAGCTTCAGACTATTCCCTCAAGTCCTGCCACTGGTCACCCCRGAGCARKGATCAGTGTCTGCCCCTCCTCTAACCCTCACAAGGAAGTTGGAGACTGCAATGAGACCTTCTGTCAGTCTCCTCCAGGCTGAACAGACCAAGTGACCTCAGCCACTTCTCGTAKGACTTTTCCTGAAGGCCCTTCACCATCTTTGTAGCTTTCCCCTGGATGCTTTTTAATCACTTAATATYTTTCTTGTGGCTCCCAAAACTACACAAAATATTCAAGGTGAGGCTGCCCCGGTACAGAGCAGAGCAGGACAATTCCCTCCTTTGCCTGGCTAGCCATGCTGTGCCTGATGCCCCCCAGGACAGGGCTGGCCCTCCTGGCTGCCAGGGGCACTGCTGACTCAGGTTCAACTTTCGTTTGACCAGGACTCCCATATCCCTTTCTGCAGGGTTGTTCTTCAGCATCTCCTTCCCCAGACYGTACATCCAGGGCTGCCTCATCCCAGGTGCAGAATCTGGCACTATACAACTGGTGATTGTCCAGGCCTCYAATTAGTTGAGGTCTCTCTGCAGGGCCTCTCTGCCTCTGAGGGAATCAACAGGTCCTCAAAATTTAGCATCATCAGCAAACCTACTTAATTTACCTTTGCACATCCATGTTAGTTACAAAGATTTTGAAGAGCACTGGCCCTAATAYGGAGCCCTGTGGAATGCCACTTATGACCAGTCATCAGTGTGATGTCACTCCATTCACTGTARCCCTTTGCACCCATACCATGAGCCAGTTGCTCACCCATCACATGAGGTGTCTATACAGCTGAGTGCTGGACATTTTATCCAGAATGATTCTGAGAGACAGTATCGAAATTTACTGAAATCGAAAAAGATTACATCAACTGGCTTCCCCTCAGCTGGGCAGGTATACAATTGATTAACTTATTAAAGTTTTGTAATTTTTTTAAATTCCACGGCACGTCAATATCAGGCATCTGCATAGATAACTCTTACAGCAATTTATAACCCATCCAGGCTGCAATTTTGGGAAAAATATACTGATGCTCTATATAACTTGAGATCAGAGAGGAAAACACACTCATCCAAACACCTGCTTGCAAATAATCATTTGAGACTGCAGTCTGGGGAGGCAGTCCCAGCTGGACTCCAGCCTAGGAAGTGACATAGTCTAAAGCATGGCAGATCTGCAAAAGCCTGAAGCWCTCAGAACACACACAGACAGGCCCAGGGTCTGGCATCACTGTGGTATACTACTGTGCTTGGTTGTGATGTGCAGTGTAGGAATGGCCTACATACTTAATGTATAAGCACTAACTAATATTCATAGAAAACAGATGGGTTGGAGGAGATTCCAAAATGCCTGAAGCTCTTTTTTATGCTCATCCTGCTCCTGCATGGARTATCTGGAAGCTGTACTTTTAATGTTTTCATTTCTTTTGAATTAAACTTCCCTCTGCTCTGGTCCTATCCATTCCTTTTTTCATACTCTGCTTGTGYCCCTCTCTGCATATGCATCTGTTTTAATTATGAATCTGCTTGGGTAGGGCAACCTGACTTTGGCTTATCACAATATTTACCTGTAGGTCCAGGGAGATAWTTTTAAGAAGCACTTTCGAYGCTARATTAATCTGTTTCCTTGTTCTACAMTACAGCTGGGTACAGAAATCCTCTGGTCTTTTAAAATTTTTTTAACCATGGTTTAAAATAAAATAAAGAGGTTTTTCTTCTAATATGAACTCTGAATTTAACTGATAAAGTTAAAAACACTTCTGCAAACTGCTCTGGTTTGTGTAACAAAATAATTCAGCCCCAGTAATTGTGTTTCTACATCTCATGAGAACTGTGTACCTCTCTGAGCTCCTTCTAAAAAAATCTAATCAATCTGAGCACATTTCATTATGATCAGAAAACATCTCATTAAAAAGTAAGACAGAAAATGAAGGCAGTCTTTAAATGACTCAAGTATGTGTTACACATGTATGTGAGAACTTGTGTATACACACAGACTGAAGTACAAGAGAYCTAGATGATATAAAATAAGGAAGACTGACTTGCTTATTTTCTGATCTGATTCATCCTCCATTTATTATTTAAATCTGAGAAGTATCTTAGTTTGATTCACTGTCATAAATGAGTATTTCTGTTAAAGTTTAATAAGGCATAAAAGTTACCATGAGAAAGCCTGTCTGACCACTGCAATTTACAGTTGCTAGAACTAATATTAAAATGAAATTATTCAAAGAGAATTGCATGCCAATGAAGTACTGAAATTAATTTCAGTATTTTTTTATTATTTTTTATTTTTATTATTTTTTCCCATGTATTATTTTAATGTTTCTTGATTTGATACCATAGGCACCTGCAGTTTTCCAGATCACTGTGTACAGCTCCATCCTTACCTCCAATTCGAGTGAGTACATGGAGATGTTCAGCTTCCCTTTAAGATCAGATTGCCATGCATTAAAGRTCTGAGAGGCCTAAGGAAATTATTCATGTCATAGTAAAAGTAATACTACCATTCTTCAAATAATCATAATGAAAGATTAACCATGAGAACCTTGTGCCTTCCTGCAGTAAAACTGGCAGATGGGGCACAAAAGGACTCAGGCAAACCTGCAAGCTGCACTTCTGGATTCTTTTGCAGAGAACTGTGRTGTGGGGGATCAGTCCAGGAAGCAACCAAATGGGTAGAGAAATGYTCTTCTACATTTCAGAGCTATGGATCGACAGGGACTTATGCTTTAAGTCCTTCCTCTTTCCTCTTGCTTCTCCATCCTGGCTGCACAGCACACAGGMTGCCATAGGGCACACTCCTGGCTTATGTTAATAAGGGGCAGACACAGAGAGATAATATCTCAGAAAAAAATTCCTACAGATTTTAGAATAATCAAGATTAACTATTGATTAAAAAATAAATAGTGTATAAACATCTTTACTTTCAGCTGAACATTTTGGGTTGCTTTCTCAATATAGTTGTGCAATGTAAGTGTATGGACACAGTCAATCTGGTGGAACATCTTCTAAGGAAGTAATTTATCTTAATTATAGCAAGCATGCAGGACAACCTAACATAACATTAGAAAATTAATCTAGATTATATAAGTGGCCACTGCAAAGTAGTTAAGTGATGGCTCATGAGAAGGAATTGTTAATTAATTGATTACAGCTATTCTTCGTCTATTAGCAGCAAATTCTGGGCTAAAAAAAAAAACAATAATTGCAGTTAACCATTTCTTGGACAAGAAAACAAAAGAAGTTTTTCAGTGGTTTTACTGCTGGTCTCCTTAGACAAAATACTTAATTTTCATTTCAACATTTTAACTTTTTCTAAAAATTATATCCAGATAATGTACAATCTTAACATCATTTTAAAATGAAGTGCTGGAGAAGATAATGTCTAAGCATAGTGCATAAAGCACATCCTTCACTCTTTCTGGGGAAAGAAAGAAGAGCATTTCTTGCTGAATATGAAATCAGCCCAAGTTCTATTAACTGTACATCAAAAGAAATTAAAAGAGCTAAAATTGTGATTCTCATGATATAAAGCCTTAAATATGTTCAGCATTTAGTTCTCAGCCYCATCATAAATAACTTATAAAAATCAACTGGGTGCATTTTAAGTAGACTGATCTACATTGCATGAATGCTGTATATATTAAGAATATTATCTACAGAAATTAACAGGAAAAACCTTAAAGTCTTAATTTACCCCTAGCTATCAAAATATGAATAATTTTAAAATTAACCAAATGTTATCTAATTTGAGCTGTTTCTGAACTGTCAAAGAAAAAACATTCATCCATTTCTGGTTTTAGGTTGTTTTTACCTTTTATAATACGTTTGAACCAATAAGAAAATCTTACTGCAATACAGGGGAAGGATTTAGATGAAGCAATTTGCTTCACACTTTCTTACAGAGTTTGCTTGTAAGATATTAACTTTAAAAAATGGCTGTGACTCTGTACCACACCACTCTTAACCTCAGCTATTGAGAATTTCTAGTTACACTTTTGATGTTAGACCAAACAAACACAACTTGAACTCCAGTGACAGAGCACACCACAGGCCACAGTTGCCTGCCAGGTATCTAACTCCACCACATCTGAGTTTGCAACCTGCAAAACTGGGTACTTGTCCTGTGGCTGAAAAAWAATTAAGTGACTAAGTAGAAGGTTTTTTTAAATCCAGCTACTCAGTATTCATTAATAAGAGGAGAGGAATTGGATCAAATCAGTGAAATGACCACAGCCTGAAATTTCACTTTCAAATTTGCAATTCATCTTAGAAATCTCTCATGTCAGGCTGCTGCCCCTTTGCCCTGCTGCTCACAGCAAAGCACTTCTTCCCCTTATATTTTACTTAGTCATTATTAAAAATTATGAATAAATGAAAATTTTATTTATTTTTTCATTGTTCTTTTGGCTTCTATGAACATACACACATAAGCCATTGGTTTATATACTCTATCTGGTATGTTTCAGTGCAGACATTACTGCAGAAATTTCTCTGAATAATTAGGTACAGTTAGTGGGTTATATGTAACCATTGCCAGCTGAGCTCCACACAGAAAGAAATACTGGCAAAGATGTATAGAACATTCACAGAAAGAGTTCTGGCATCTTCCAGTGCTGAAGAAAGTTATTAAAATCAAGGACACAACTATCATCTGTGCTACAGTGAAGTCATAAGACTCCCAATGAAGGCTCAAAAGCTACAATAGAGCTCCCCAAGCATTTTATTCCAAATAAAGAAGTTTAATAAACTTGGAAAGAATAAAGCATTGCTATTCTCACCTTAAATTTTATGAACTTGAGTAAAGTAAGWGCTTAGCATTTTTGGTTTGTCCTCCACTGCAACCAAGAGCAGAATCCAGTCCTTCTATTTATTCCCATGACAAATCTTCATTTAGGAAGGAGGAAGGATTGCACTCCACAGCTACATGGCACCTACATCACCTACAATGACTCAATTCACAGCATCAGGCCACTGGGCAGGCAATGGGTCTTGTTTCACAACTGGCTGCCTCCAGCGACCAGTCTCATTTTGCCATTTGCTCATTTAGTCTGAGAACCACCACTGTCAATCACTTCAAGTACCACTTTAATCAGAAGTTGTGGCTGAAATTTCATTTAATATAAGTGAAAGGCGTTGGATGTGCACAAAGATCAGGCTAAGCATAGAAGGCCACTACAAATGGAAACTATAACATTAAATGTTCCCTTTCACCCCAGAAAAAAACAAGTCTGGATTTTTTTTTCTAATTTTCATCATAACTTTCACTTTTTTAACATAGTTTCATAAATAAATTATTAGTGCAAAATATTAACATTTATATACGGCTCAGCTGTCCATACTTCTTTCAGGGTAAGAGAAAACAAACATGGACAGTATAGAAAAGAGCAGCACACATTTGCTTCCCTTTTTCTCTTCCTCCAGTCTCCATTAAAAATAGCTGACAGTATATGAAATTCTATAATTCATGGTAAGATACATGCCAGAAMTAGGAAAGCAGTCACCTGCTAAGTGTCTGCAGGCACAGCAGAGTAAAAGAGAAAAACTCCTAGAGTTACCTTGAAAAGTACTAAGGCTCATCTCCATTGTGGGGTCAAAGAGGAAGCACATTGTAGCATCCAAGACACACTGTGGTAGTAAAGAGAATGAAGTTTCTCTGAGAAAGCACGTATTTCTTGTTTTACAATCTTTTGTCTTTATACTTTTCCCCTGTTTGAGGTAGTTTTGACAGAATTTTCTAAAATCCCATTGGATTGAAAACAAGAACATATTACAAGTGCAGAGAGAAGTGCCATGAGAATGATTTTCTGAGCATTTGAAGAGAAAAACTATTTCAAAAAGAGATTAAACAAATTCCTGGTGGATGGGTTAATCAGAGACWACTGAACACCCACCAGCTGGTTCTGGATCAGGGATCCTCTGAGGAGCTGATGGCTGGAAGGTAAAGCAGGGGAAGCATTTGTTGTTCRTGACTGTTCAAGCTAGGATGCTGGATTAGGTCTGGTCCACTACAACCCTCCTCATGGCCTTGCATTATGCTCCCCAAAAAATCTGAACTGTATCTAATTCCACCCAAAATATCCTGTGTGACAAGCTAGTCCTGGGTGYCCCAGATAGGTATAGATGCCCTGTAGGAAGGACAGCAGCAAAATAACCAACACTACCCATTTTCTGAATACTACTAAATGCTCACTTGATGAAGTCCTTGGCAAAGGTTCTTTACCAGACTCCAGAAAACAATGGTTCTCTTTTTCTCAACAAAAGGCCATTTTAAATAATCTTCATGGTCTGGATTGTTACCAAGCTACCAATGGACTTCTGGTTGCTGCAGCCCAGGCAGATCTTTCTAACAGAAATAAGAAGTAAGAGGGGTCTATATTTTATGCCTGATGGTACTCAACTGTTTGGTGTCTCCTTCTTTAAACTGCTACCTCATCAATTACTTAATTCCAGGTGAAAATTAGTCTGTTTTATTTTTGTGTCCTAAATAGAAATTCAAATGTGCCCCAAACAGAGATTTAAAGGAGATGTTTGGAGGAAAAGAGCATTTCTGTCTTCTTAGTATATGATCCTAGATATAGCTTCGCTATAACTCCTGCAGTATATGTAAGCAGTACTTTCACACCCAAGTGTGTCTGTGCTTATTTCAAGTTGGACTGGTTTACTTTATCTGCCTCCATGTGTGAACATACCTTTATTTTATAGAACATGCAATGCCTAGAAGGATTTTTCATTACTTACTTGATAAGATTATAGCAAACAAAACATTTAAAAAAAAACAACCAAACAAAAAAATTCCAAAATAATAACCTCAAAATTACGAAGATGATATTGTTTTGTAAATGCACTAGTAAGTCATAGAAGGTACACATCCKCTGAAGAAACTATCACCAACACCAGGAATAGTAAACTCCTGATTTTGGACTGTAGTTTTGGCTTGTGGCATAACCCAGAAGGTCCTGAGGAGTTTGGCTGCATCCCAGTGCCCGTGATCACCTGCATATGGACAGYTCTACTGCCCAAAACCTCCACAGCCCCACACACGGCAGCTTTGTTGGCTGCCAGCCACACTGCTGGCAGAACACACACCTTAACACCTGAGAACAACATCCAAGGTAACACCAGTGTGTATCTTATCTGCCAATCAAGCCCATAACAGGGCCTCAGAGAATCTGGCCAGCATGCTGCTCCATATTTCCCCAGAACACCCTGTCCTTACAGAAACTGGGGATTTTGGAACTTTCCACATCAGTTAGCGCCTTTCTGCCTAAGTCTTTAATGGATTGCTCCTCTGCAAATTTGTCTCATCACTTTCTCAGCCTGTGTAAGAACATTTCGCACCTATACACTCTGTAGCAATAACTGTAGCAAACAGCTTAACTGTTTCTTAAAAAAAAATACTTTTTTTCACTTATTATGAAGCTTTTCTCATTTTTTTGAATGAAATAATGAAACAGTGATGRTCATTCCCTTCTGCTCTGTTCACTCCACTCACCCGTCTGCTTCCAAGGCTAAAGGCACATACTTTACATCTCTGCTATTTCATTTGTTTTCAAGATTCTGGTTATTACACCTCACAACAAAATTCTTCCAGTTTTATATTTCTTGCAATGTCACATCAATGTCCTCTTCTCAGCACTACCAAAGAACTAATCAGACTAGATACSAACAACTGGAATACAGAAAATAATACACGATGAATCAAGCACTTCTGTTAGGTGCTTCCTGTATATAAMCTGAAGGCCACTAAAATATCTAAAACTAATATGAGAACAATTTGCTCTATATGGGTAAAATTTAGGAGTTAAGTGCACAAGAGTCAGCAATGTTTTATAAAATACACRTGTATGTCTTCTTTGCTATCAGTGTTAGTCCCAGTTTGGGAAACAAGCAAATCTGGAGGACTTAACTGAAGTATAGCTGGAAAGGCTGAATTCAGTGCCTTGCATTCAGCAGTGAGCTGCTATTTTTGAGGCAGATCCTGCMCCCATCTCTGCAGGTATGGCTAAAGCCCTACAGAACCAGAGCAAGCCCTGGGCACGAAAGGGAAAGTATCCTTCTCTTGATTAGCAGAAATGCCCAGCAATGGAGTATTCCAAGTGCAGAAGATTCYTGCATTTTCTTGCTTTACTAGGATCATGAGATTACATAAAGCTTCCCTAGAAAAACTTTATTTACATGGTTTTCCTTCTAAATTAACTTTTCTCAATTCTGAAGCTGTATTGTGGGTTGCAGCTGCTTGTGCACTGCCATCAGGATGAGAACTCTTCTTGCCTAGTTAGTGAATTAATCAATAAACTACAGTTTCATACAGCACATGTGAAACCCTTGGGAAGCTAAAAATAGACCAAATGGTAAATTTCTCCTTCTGGATTTTTCCATGCTTCTTACTACTAAAACCATGAAGGGAAAATACACAGGAGAGTATCATACATCATTGGTGTCAAATTATTAATTAGCAAAGTCTAACTTTTCCGRTGGGAAAGCTGCCTGTAGATTTCAGAGCAGCTATGCGGGCTAGGAGGACAGGAAGAGAGGAGGGGGTAACACGCTTTCCCTGTGTATTGAAGCTGCCTAGTAAGAGGATGAAGAGCTTATGCTCAAAGGTCAAAGGAAGGATGATGTGCCCTGGCCCCAGCACTGATCCCTTGTGGTGCTTTGGAGTTTGAGGTGTTATCACTACATGATCCCTGGAACAGGAGAGCAGAGGAGGCAGAGCAGAAAGAGAGGTTAGCTCTAGGATGAGGCATTGAGAAAGGAGAAGGAAAGGAGGAAGAGGGAAACTGAGGAGGAACTGATGTACTGGTTTTTCTCCTGGTACCTTGGCTCTGCTGAGCATTCTCAGCAGGTTAAATGGACTCCATACACACAGCATTCTGGGAAGCATCAAGTGYTCCTCTAGTTAGGGTGGTGTAAAAGGGGAAAAATCCCATCTGCTACACTGGCACTCACACACCTTTGGCTTGTATAGCACCTTACTCTTTAGCCTCTAAGGGGACTAGTAACCAACCAGTATTTCTCTAACTCTAGCAGCACAAATGCCTTTTCCATCCCCAGGTGCTTTCCAAACAGATTCTTAAAATCCATGAAAAAAAGGAAAAAACAGGTCAGGAGTTCTAAAAGATAAATGGGGGAACATTCCTATTTCCACTGCAATGTTCACTTGTGGTAAAGAACAAAGCATTTCAACCCAGTAAATAGCAAAACTATTATTTTTTTTCTGGAACAGTAGTAATAGAACTATGCAACTATTTCCCAGTAGTTTCCACTGTTTCAAGTGGAGTATAAAACCAGTAATGAAACAAARTGCAGAACTAATTCTATAAATGCAGCCATAATCGATACAATGCTACATCACCATCACAAATGTAGTAATGCCTTAAAAAGCTAGTTTGGGATTTCTTTCTGTCTTAAGATAAAAAGCACTTATTTGTGTGGGTCAGCATCCCACATTTTTTTCCTTTTCATGAAAAAAAAAGCCTGCATAACTCCCAAAGTATGATGTTGCTGCAGGCAAGAGATCAGAAGCTCATGATCAAAAGATCAGTGTTGGCAGCAGTRGCTAATGTGGAGCTCCTGAGTTACATGTAATTCATAACCAGTTCAGGTACAGCTCCTAGGCATGGCTTACAGCCTCCATGGACAATGCAGTCATCTGAAACCCTAGCTGTGGTAGGAAACCAGCACTGTGTTGTGTTGGGGCAGTCATTGCCATTTGATATTGATACCCATGAATCCCAATGAAGGGAAGCAGTGGAKATTACATTTCTATGCTATTTTTTCTATTCATATTGAGCTTTGTTTTGAAGTGTCTGATTCACACAAGAGGTAATAATCATAGAAGAGATGCTTGTGTTACCCGTACAAATAAAAATACCTACAAATGTAATTCTGCATAATGAAATACCTGATCAATAYGAATCAATGCTATCAGTAATTCATGTACTCCTCATTTGTGATATTAGATTGACAGAATCATTTCAGTTGGAGAACACCCTATCCTAAATCATTGTGAGAAGTTGGCAAAGCTGTGACTGAACAGGCATCACTGTATTCACATAACAAAACTGCTTGGTAGGAAAGCTTCAAACCCTAAGTTAATCTAAGTAATCTTCTAATAATTCCAAACAGACCACAATGATAAGATGAGAGGAAATCTGGAGGTCTTGCTTTTCCTTGCATGGCTTCCCCTTTTCCATTTTAAAACCTCTTCCTTCTGCATCACACTGAAAGACTGCAGAAACAACAGCAATAGAACCTTCTACTGGTTTCATTCACATTAAATTACACGTGAATATAGCAGTAAGAACTCACTTTAAGCTACTCTAAGAAACAGGTTTTCTAAAAGAAGTAAAAAAAAAATAGTAAAACAAAGCAGAAATCCTTCTGATACTTCTGTCCTATTTGGCAAGAGAAAGCTGTCTGCCAGCTTCCAGCTCACAGCCCTTGGCTGTTTCCCCCCTGAGACTTCTCTCTAAGGCTGTCYCTGAAATATTTTCATCAAAAAGCACAAGGGAACAGCATGCTCTGCTCCAGGAGGAAGACAAAGACTAGCCAAATTTCTGACCACTCTGCAGTAATTCCCTGCAGCTATGAAATCCCACTCATCCCCCACTAAGACTGTTTTCAAAGGGGCTCAGTCTTCCAGACCTTGAAACTTAAATCAAGAGCACATTTCAGAAGAGTCTGGTTCCAGCTTAGTATGGAAGGCTACATATTTTGGCCCATAAGAACAGTCCAATCTTCCCTCCACAGCATAAACTAGAATCTGTCACAGGCTGGATACAAGGTCCTGAAATTTCTAAGCACTTTCTGATGATTGTGTCTAATGTGTAAGCTCATTATTTTGCCTGTCTAATGAGTWAAAAGACTCAATTTTTTTAGATGTCAGTGTTTTCCTATGAGGAAATATGGCCTAAACTTTCCCCAAGTGTCTGCTGGGATATCAAAGTGAACATCATTACCAGAACTAGATGTGTATGATTGATAACACAGTTTTTCATTTCCATCAGTTAATCCAATGAAATTTTTTATTTCCTTTCTAACCCTATTTTCTGGTCAGAAACAGCAAGTAGGAAGTCTTGTGACACAAAAATGTCAAACTGGTGGCATTCATCTGATGTCAAGAGCAGCATAACACTTTTACAGTCTGCTGGGTTTCTCCACACAGAAGCAACCACACAGCCCAAGGGTAATCTATTTCATCCTGTAACAGGGTGCAGCGGGAACAGCCTCACATCTAATGAATAAGATCATCATTCCCATGCCTTTGAAGAAGGATTCAGGATGGGAGATTGGTTGCTGGACTGAACAGGAACAAACATTGTGGTTAACTCATATTCCAGCATCCAGAAAAATGGCCTGTGTTTGAACTCCCTATGCTGAAAGGTCTGCACATTTTGGTACAATTAKGTTATGCAGTATACCTGCTTCCAACATCAAACCTTGAGGAACAGATTTTGCTGTCTATGACTATTTTATTTTCTGCTRTACTGTTCCTCCAGTCCTTTGTGCTTTACTGTACCCATTCCAGACCAAGTTTTCAGATACTAAACCCATTTTGAAAATAAAGAATGTGACATAACTCAAGAATCTCAGCTGAAAAACTCTAAACTATTTCACTGACCCACATTAATCAATAAATGTATAGSCTCCAGCCCAACAGGCAGGTGAGCAATTATTTTTATAAAGTAATCTTTTGCGTGCCAGCTATTTTTTTTACTAAAAATGCTATCAGTAGAAATCCTACGACACAGGCTTCTCTTACCAGTGTCTCCTAAGAGACTAAAGACCTCATTTCCAATATACTGAAAYATTATTGTACTGTGAACATTGTCTTCAGCAAATGAGATAGAAAAGTTTCATTTCTCTTTCTGCTCAGCTAAGTCAAGAGTTTCGGTGCTACCAGTGAGTGAAGTTAAATTCAACTCTGTCATCCCTTTAATTTTACCTAYTGGAAAATGCTAACAGARGGAAAAYGTGCCTATTTGCAGTTACTGCTGAAAAATTAGTACTTAGGGAACAGACTTGTTGAGCAAGCACGTATCATATACAGACATRTTTTTCTGTTGGTAAGCACCAGTAAAGTATCTGTACATTATTAGCTTTAAATTATTTTATGCAACTGCTAATTTTTAAGTGTCTGAAGACCTATTTAATAATACAAAAGCAATCATGTTATTCTCAGTAATTACTTCTCAACTGTGGGATTAAATGTAAAAATAAATAAATAACTAATAGCAGTGAATTACAGGAAAAAAACATTTTTAATGTGTTATGAATAATTTAGAAGCATGCTCCTGCTTTCAAAGATATTTGTGGAAATATTTCTTTACAGCTAATCTGGTATTTTGCCACTTTTAGAAATGATATCAAGTGCAWGACAATTTAATATACATTAATTCCTGTTATTAATTCCTCTTACTAATATGCATTATTTCYGCTTTCTCTTTATAGAAACAAATGAAAACCAATATTGAGCAGAAGAAAGAAACTTTCTTTTTATTTATCACAATACCATAACTCAGAGGTATGACAATGCTACTTTACTGCAACAAGGAGTGAGAACTGATCTGTATTCATTGGAGTTCACATGATGCCTAAGTATGAGCTCTTAAAGCTCCTGATTTTTCTACTAGTCACCCCCTTCAGTTACTAACTGAACTGAATGGATCTGCTCTATAGCCCAGAGCAAGAACAAAATCAGWAAGATTTGGTAGCATGCATCAATTCTCTGATTGTAAATGTATTTATCAAAAGACCATTCTCCAGAAGTAAGTCCAAGTTGGTTAAAATTTTCAAAGTTGCAATTTGAGAAAGACAAGTACTGTAATTGAATCTTTGGCTTTAGAATGAGAACAAGAAAGACAATATTCCAACAGGTTATTAATGGACACTTCCATCCACATTAAGCTTTTCTTTTCATAACAATATCCCTTACTAATAAGATGCTTGCAAGATTATCCCTTCTGGACCCTTTTCTCTGTATAGCACTGTGGATTACTTAYTGGTCTTTTAAATTATATAATTACCCAATTTTCTGAGGAGATTGTGAACCAGAACACCACCACARATCTATTTTTCCTCAAATTACCTATATTAACAGCGAACAGTAGCTGGGCTGCCTTTGCTTTCCTCTCTTTTTATTCATGCTGTTTGCTCTGCAGTGACTAAAATATTTATGTATGTTCCTCTGAAAATCTTAGCCGAAGAGACTAACAATCAGGTCCCTAGGCAATTTCAATGGGCCCTGGATACCTCTCTCAAACATGTTGGAAACCCAGCCATTATTTTTTAGAGAATATTCCTATTTCCAATTCTTTACCTTTAATTAATATATCTGTTTCCTCATTTAACAGGTAATTTAAGTACCTCACCTTCAATGTGAAAAAAAATGAGAATGTTGTTATAAGATCCATGCCACTGTGATTATAATRCGATGCTTTTTATTTATGATGGACAAAGAAGCCAAGCAATGTTCATTCATGATACATCTGGATATAGTAGCAAAGCACTGCAACAGCTGAGCCAYACTTCAGTAAATCACATATGTTCCGAATTCAGTATTTGGATGTGCAACCCTTAAATGCACACATGAAAAAAATTCTCTTCCACAGAAGAGAATTTCCATTAATTTACTTAGTTTCCATGAAAACTGAAGTTAGGAATTCCCTAATTAACTGAATGAAAGGAATCTACAAAGTTTTTTTCTGCTGTCAGTTATTCTCATTTTTACATCTGTTTTCACAGTTGAATGCCTGCTTAATCTGCAAATTACGCATTTCAGGTAATATTTCATGGCAGAAGCACAGAAAATAGAGTAAATCCTCCACGGCAAATGAAGACTRACTAGCATCTTTGCTGGCAGCCGGCTCTCATACCCATCTTCCTTGTTARCATCATGTGAGCTCCTCACTGCCATCCCCGCCGTGTTCCCAGCCCTGAGCTCACACGCCTAGAACCSTGTCTGCATTCAGCACACGCGAGATCCAGGCTTCGCCAGGAGACATTTTTAACCCCCTCTCTCCCCCCGCTTTGGACTCCTGTTCCCTTAGGTGTGTTTTCCTTCCCCGGGCCGGATCTCGCCGCTGCGGCCGCTCCAGGGCCCGGCGAGCCCCTCCCAGGCCGGCCGTGACTCAGCATCCATCCCGCGGGCCGCGCACCGCCCGCAGCCAGGCAGCTTCCCAGGCAGCTTCCCAGGCAGCTTCCCAGGCAGCTTCCCAGGCAGCTTCCCAGGCAGCTTCCCAGGCAGCTTCCCAGGCAGCTTCCCCGGCACGGCACGGACGGAGCGGGAAGGGCGGGCCCCGGGCAGGAGCAGGTGGGGTGCAGATCCCGCACTAGGGACGCGTTCCCCGACAGAACGCCGGGTTCAAAACTGCCGCTTTGGCCCGATGATCGCTTGGTTTCAGCCGGGCAAGACTAACAACGTCTGATCTCCGGTACAGCGTTCTTSCAGCTGATTATTTCGTAATTAACAAGCGAACACACACTGTTCACTGAGACAGGGCTCCATATGTGTTTCTGTGCAAATGTGGCATAAGGACTCAGGGATCCGAAGCTGGCACATCAGGCGTTATTARATGCAAATGTGAAATTACAGTATAAACTCAAAAAGGCATTTACCCAAGGAAGGGTAGCATCCTGCTGTAAATGCCTGATATTCTTACTGGCAATACCTTGCTCTTCGAGATCACACAGGAAACAGCTTTCAGTTTTATTAAGCTAGGTATTTCTCAACACCCTCTGACAATGTATCTCTTTAAAAGTATGGCTATGTCTTCAAGTTGCTGAACAYAAAAGCTAAATAATTTGTGCTCCTTTGTCAAAAAAACCCAAAAATCTACAAGTGTGAAAAATATTAATGATATAGAACTTTTCAGCAATTCATGTGGTAAATAATTTAATTTAAAAAATGTAACTTATCTTCTTTTGAGGACAGTATCTTTACTGTATATCTATATTAGACAATTTTCTTAAATACATCCAAAATTGTCAGATTTAAAAAATGTAGAATGCTTTAATTTTTTTTTTTAATTTCCAGCAAATTCCATAATTAGAAATAGCTGTACTTATATGTAAAATTTCTAAGAGTACATYGTTTTCTGAAGGACAGTAAGGACAGGCTTGTCTATTCACTGAATGAAAGCCCAGATTTTTAGCCAAAACATAACAAGATGATCATCTTAGTTATTTACAGGACAGACAAGCAGTAGGTTCTGGAATGGATTTTCCTGGCACACATTTTACTGTAGCTTGCAAATATTACAGAAAATGTACAGAAAGAGGAAAAAAGTCAATGAAATTTCRTTGTCATTATTCAGTTAGGACCTCTAATGAAATAGATCATGTTATTATATTGATCACCACAGTGACTGTCCTGCCCCTCCCCACAACGCAGTCATCTATAGCAGACAAAAATTGATCAGAAATGTACACTCTTGAACAAACTGCAGGATTCAAACACAGTATTTAGTCTCAGCAACCTTTCAACAACCATTTAAAAATAATCAGACTAGTAGGATCTCTGCAGTTTTATCCACCTGAGAATCCTGACTCTGCATTCCAGCCCAGGTATCTGAGTCAATGTAACCACACTGCATCATCATAATCCTGTCTCAGCATATTCCCTCTACTGCACTCTAATTCACAAATAAAAATATCCCTTTTTACCTTAGATGGTGAATTCCTTCTTGTCCTTTTGTTCATAGTAAATATTCCAAGTTTGCATCTTTGAAAAAATACAAGGGTGGTTAAACCAATA
The DNA here is from genome assembly GCA_902810485.1 of Alauda arvensis. Classification (NCBI taxonomy): domain Eukaryota; kingdom Metazoa; phylum Chordata; class Aves; order Passeriformes; family Alaudidae; genus Alauda; species Alauda arvensis. The sequence goes on from CADDXX010000014.1 coordinate 1,558,059, forward strand.
AAGTTTGCAGATCCTCTCCTGCGGCAGAAAGCAAATTACAAAAAAAAAAAAAAAAAAAAAGAAAAAAGGACTTCAAACTGTGACCTCAGAGCAGAGCACAGCCGTTAGCATCCCTCAGCCAACCCTCAGCAGAAAGCAGGTTTAGACAGCACGAAAACTGGCTCTGTACATGGCTGCAATGCTTTCAAATCAAGCATTCTGTGCTGTAAGCTCGGGGATTTATATCTTCTTAAATAGGCCGTCCCACTCAATGCTGCCTGTGTGCATGAAAATATGAAGCATTTCACTGCAGTCACTTTATGCAAGAAAGTACCCCAGTCATCTTTACAATCTCTGTCACTATGCTCTGAGACTAAAGAATGAGGACAGCATGCATAATTCATGCATTAAAATTTTTCTGTGCACTTCCTGCAGCAACTGTTACATCCAGTAATGGGGTATCGATCAGCTCATCGCTAAAACAATTGGGGCTGGGCAATTGCCTTGCTGCAACAAACAATATTCTATCCAAAACAGGATGCAGACATGGGCTTTCCCCTGCAGCACTCAAGCATAACTCCAACATACATGGCATGGCATTTACATATTGCAGTGTTTAATCTAGACTCGGAATCTCTTTGACCTCCAAAAAATGCTGCGTTATCTGAGCCTTTTATTTGAAGTCTGTATTCTCTGCAGACTGTTTCTCCTTTAATTCTGTGCAGCATGAGAAGCAAGTATGTTTTCCTAACCCCACGTTCRAAGCACAGTGAGCCTCTGAGAGCACAGGGCAGATGTAAAATCTTTCTACCCCAYGACACAGTCTTTGCCCCATATACACCTGAACCATGTTTGCATTAGRAAACAAGTCCATTCTCACTTGAATCCTTTTATTAGTGTGCATGTGTTATATTCTATCTGCACAGACACACATAGATACATCATTTTTGTCTAGCACAACTCACATAATTTGTATCTGCCAGATCAATTAAAACATGTCCCAGAGTTGCTACTTCTTCCCACAGATCTGAACATCTTCCAGCCTTTTCAGCATACTCCTTTCTCCTGCACCCCTGTCATTTAAACAAGCTTCATCAACAGCCTCTGTCTTTAGCAGCCTCTGGCATTCCCCATCTCTGACTGCCACGTGCTTCTCCTCCCATACACAGGAAAACCACAACTGCCAGCATTTCATAAGAAGAAGATGGACAAAAGGAAACCTTAAAGTCATGACTGAGGTGAAACTTCAAACCAGTATTTAAAAAATAAAAAAAGGATCTTTTATTACCCTGGTATTGCCAAACAGCATAGCCACTGATGTGTGAACCACACAGACCTGCATTTTCCTGAAAGCCATGGAATTATTCCTTACCCTTGACAGTTAGGGTCTGCTCCTCAATCACTAAAATATATCATCATCATCAAAATAAAGAATTCTTACTGAGGCTTGTTGAAATATATTCAAGAAGTTAATATGATAATAATAATTATTATTTCTTTCTGGAAAAACAAAAAATCTTGATGGAGCTGTAGAACAGAGACACTCACATATTGATGAAAACCTYAATTTGGGCTAAAGTATCAACTCTCCTGCAACTGCACGCATTCAGAGTCCTCCCAAGTAAGTTAATGGAAAGTTGTCTGGAGCAAGCARGATTTGGCATACAGTCTGGAAACTTGAATGAATAGAGGCTTTTTCAGCAGAAATTAGGGAAGAAGTTTTTCTTTGTCTCTCACCAAAGCAATCACCTTTCAGTACATCCAGCTTCTACTGCTYTCCCTTCTGCTAAGGCATGCCCATACATTTCAGTGGGCTGGCAAATGTATCTCCATTAAATTCTGGTACATCCTTTTTCAACAGCTACCAAATCTATACTATAACAGCAGTTAACCACTACTTTTTGGGATCCATCAAAATCAGAAGTTTATTTTGTMAAATTCTTCACCCATTACCATACTGAGTGCTGGGTCACAGTAATCTCTAACAAGCATTAAGCTAAAAGGTACAAGTCATATCAAAAAATRTGATGCTGTGCACCTGACTGCTTAATTAATCAGATTAGAATGGGAATAAACCTCACAGAGATGAGATTCATGCCCCAGGTCACACAATACCCATGAGTGCACTCTGGTCTTCCTCTAATCTGYTCTAAGTAGGAAGTTTACTGGGAAAAGAATGCTCATGTAGGCACTGCAGACTAGTTCATCCTGAACTCACCATGACAGTGGACATCTCTTCTTCCTAGGTTGGGAGTGTGGTCCAGATAGATGTCTAAATTTGGGCAGAGCAGCACAGGCCTATGCAAGAGTAAGATGCCCATTCTCTGTCAGAAATCTGTCAGAACCTGTTCTGCTCTTWTGGTCTATTTAAGGGCAACTTTAATCATTCTTATGCTTGTAGACTCTGTCAAATAGATTTCTGTCCAGTAGGATCAGACTGAGACCATGTCTATCACATGTAGGTACTAATATGCAGACCACTCAATTTACACATTTCATTCTGTCACTCTATCCCCCCCTTCATGAGGTTTAACAAGAATATTTCCTGGACATAGGRTAGSAGACATGGTAATTTTGGGAACAGGRTCACTCACCCTACTCAAGCTATGTTTGGGATTCCTTAAAGAAAATGGGCAATTGCTTAAACCTGATTTCACACATAAATGCCACAACACAAGTGTCATATTAGACAGATGTGTCCAGAATATGAATTTTGATCATTGACTCAGAAAGAAACTAACTTTCCACATTTTWTTATGAGGTAAAGTTAAATTACTCATTGAATTCAGAAGTTTGAAATGGAAAATGTCTCCATGTGATTGTCATTGGTAGTGTAATACATCAGTAAAATAACTATTTGTGTGGAAAAAGACATTGTTAAAATGTCTRCAATACCTGCCTGGTATTTTAGAACTTTTATGTAATACGGTGGGCTCTTCAAAGGAAGACTTAGAAGCTCTAGAGAATAAAGTAAGTCTTACATCTACCAGAGAATTTCATAAGAAGCACAAACAATACAAATAGAAACTAGTACACTTTCTTTGGAAAATAACAAAGATAAGAAGGGTTTTACAATTTAGAAGGRCAAGAGAGCTAGAAACTGGACAAACTAGTATTTTCTTTAAGTTACTGGTGTCAGCAAACACAAGTAGGAGTATTAGAGGTATCTTTATACCAAAGTACTGCCTAGATATTTAACTGTGTTAGGCATCCCCAAAAAATCTGACAATCCATGCTGACAGAAGCTGTAACAATATGACAATCCATGCTGATTGCCTTCTCTGTGTATTCAATTGTATTTTTAGCATTCCCTGATTTGCTAATGATGAAAAAGAGATAATGAAAATGCCCTGCTCTCCTTGCTTTACTCCTCTTATTCCACACTTCTCATGTAAATGAGACATTCTCATTTTTACTATGCCCAAATAGATGTCAGAAACCCACAAGAAAAAGCCCAAAGATTTATTATTCATYATGAAAATCAGTTCCATACAATACACAGCCTCCTAGCCCTCCTGGCAAACTATCCTTTCAAACTAGAAACTCCAAAATGGGGAATTTTCAATTTGGAATGGGAAAGTATTAATGGCACGTAAGGTTTTAAGACATCTACTCTGTAGACTATCAGGTACTCTCAATCACAGGATCCCAGTTTTAGCAGAGTATGTYCTGAGACCACAAAATCATTTAATGCAGCCATTCTCATAAGCATCTTACAACTCTTCATTTTATTCCAATATTTAGTTTTTTCAAATTCTGCTGTTTCATGCACTTCTATTTTTCATTTGCTATTCTCTCTTACTATAGTCTAACCTCAGCCTTGATTTGTGGAATCATGCAAGCATTTARGTTGAAATGATCTTTGAGATCATCARGTCTAACCATTAACCTAGCACTTCCAAGTCCACAACTAAACCACCTCTTATCATCATCTTCCTCTTCCTGAGCAAAGCCCTGTTTTTCACAACAAATTAATTCTGTTCTCCTTGACATTTTCTAGGTATAAATCTTTTATTCTACCATTTATTTGTAATATCCATGGTCATCATTCAACTCCAGTGCTCAAGTCCTCCTGTTTCTCTTCTTTCCATATGCCTATTTCTCCAACAGATATATTGGCACTATAGACAGACATAATAGCAGTTAGATTTTTTTTTTGTCTTTCTTTGCTTTCCCTTCCTTTCCCTATCTCATCCTTGAAGTACAGAAAATAGTTGTGCTCAATCCATTTATTTATTTCACTCTCCTGAGAGCCACAGCCATTTCAAAGTTTCCCAGTCCTTCAGAAACTCATTTCCCCACTGCTGTTTCCTTCTCTTCCCATTCTCACCACTTTTGCCTTTCACAAAGGAGAAAATACCCCAGTGTTTCCCTTAGCCACCAGTACATCTTCCTGTTTTMCTGTTGCTCTTTAATAGCTTTAAACTATTGCTTGAAGTTTTTCTCTTCCTTTCCTCATGGCTTTTATCTTGTGCACTCAAAATGTGCAAATGGAACTCTTTAAATCTCTATCATTTGCATTTATCCAGGCCTCAGGAAGTTGGCTCATTTTTCATTCTTCCTGACATGCCAATAGTTTTTCATGTTTAGGRGTTTTTAYTTCTGTTTTGGTTGCCTTAGCACAGTCTTATCCTGATGTCCCTAATGTCATTCAAAGGAGCAACTCATGGTTTCTTCTATGCTTTCTAGAAAATTTTTGGTCTTTTTTTCTACTAAAACTTCACTCTAGTACAATGACATGTATAGACACAGGTGTCAACTACTATCTGCTCTTTAGATACTGCACCTCTGCTTCAATACTAGGTCATTCTTTTCAAATTGGTATCTCAGACACTATTTCTGATATTGTAAATTCAGGCATCAGCTTAGGATCCACATAGACAAATTAGGGTTTTCATTATCCACCCCCACAAACTCATTCTGCCAGATCCTTTCTGAATCACTGTGCATATTCTGAATGTTATCTCTAACCCAAATCATCCTTAGATCATTAAATCCAGACTTGCAAAATCTTCCTGCATAATACTTCTCATATAAAATATTTTAATATGCACTTAGTTAATAATCTCAGAAACAAATTAATCCAAAATCTTGYCTTCTGGCCTGGACAAACAAAGTACCTTATCAGAGTGCTGCTGCTCTGAGTGTGTGATTTCTCTCCTTGCCTCCACTTCTTTCTTTGGTATGTCAAATAAAAACAAGTTCATATTGGTTCCATGGATCACTCTCATTATTATTCTCAATGAACAGCCAACTGACAATTAGTCTGCAAAATATTTTTCATTATGCCCTTGTTAAATTCTTAGTGAAGCACTTCTATGCTTCCTCCCATTACACTTCACACTTTGGAAGACCTCTGGAACACCTGCAAAGTTAYTGCATTGCCCTCCTTCAAATTCTTTCTTAAATCTTGTTTGCTATGATAACTGCAAATTAAATTGACAGCATGTAGGCTGCTCTGGAAAGCTGAGACCACTATCCTCAATGGCTGGTTTTCTTTCACTACTTTTTTGCAATTCCCCATCTGTCTTTGCCTTTTATGTTATACTTCCACTCATAACTACTATGAGTAATTCTCACTGGAAGAGAGACAGATTTCTTGTTTGTTCAAATGGATCTCTTTTTGCTGACTCTGACTTTTCAGCACTACWGTAATGGAAAGTACCAGAAGGCACWAAACAACAGAAATTTAGCCAGGACTATCTCATAGAAACTCTGGAGTCAGGCATAGAATTTGAGCTGGGCCCAAATTCCTACTGAGAAGCCATATGAGGCTGAACAAAATTAAGACTGCCAGTACAGTCATTTAAGCTAAAAACATGACTTTGATCTTCTGTGATCACTTTGCTACCAATACCTAAACATGAACCACAACAAAACCACTKCTTGTTCTGCTTTACTGTTTAAGTCAGTGTTCCAAGATGTCAAAGACACTAATTATATGAAAATGCTTTCTTTAATCATTATTCAGAAACAATCATGRCATTTAATACAATTATTTAAATTGCATAACAATATCATTGTCTCTACTACATATATTACACTGTATTCTGTAATACAGCAAAGGCTTAAAATATCCTCAATTTATTTATGGTTGTATTATAAAATAAAAGAAGAATAAAATAAGGTAGYAATAACTAAGTTATTGGTACAACAGACTACTATATGTATCAACCATATTTAAAGTGCAAAAGAGATTCTATAYATACTGAGAAAAATGACACTTCAAATGACCCAAGAGCTCCAAGAGCCAGTTACAGATACAGAGCTGTACAGAGTACTACTTTCATGTTCTCCTAGGCCTTTGCACTCAAACAGCAACAAAGGCTGTATACAAGATAACACACAGAACTTCCCTCCAAATGGTTTAACGTTTGCAGAGCAATTTACTTCAAATCACTGCTGATCCAAAACTAGCATCAAATGAAGCATGACTTGCTGCAGTGCATTCCTCCACAGACTCTCTGTAATACTGATGGGAAAATTCTCTTCTTCAGGTCTTCTCTTCATGTGGTTTTTTGGTCACATCCTTGTCCTTGGGGCAACTGGCCAAAACGTAGAGCAACTGAACCTCTTCATACATTTTGAGCTTAAGAAACAATCTGATATAGCTTTTTCCTGTATCTTTGATACTGCTGATTTTGCACTCTACTATGCATGCTTCCTCTATGATGTTCCTGACTTCTGGATTGATTGTTCTAGCCATCATTAGTGAAGAACTCCCTTCATTTGCTTTATTGGTCATCACAGTAACAACTCACATCACTAGATAGACAAAGCAAGCCTATGCTTGATCCGACAGCAATTCGGTGTTGGGCTGCCTGCATTAAAGGCAGACTCCTTCCCACATCTTCATTCAAACACCTACAAAAATTCAGGGTACACCACAGCAATCAACTGAATTATATGTTTTGCTGAAAAGTAAAGAAAAAGCCAAGTATCCATTACTGTGAGCAGAAATTCAGGGCCACTGCCTGTGCAGAGCATAGCAACAAGTTCAGGGCTGCCAGCTCTTTTKAAGCATGAAGCTCACGCCAATAAATGTTTCCAGCTCACTGAAATGCTTTAATGACAAGCCTTTTACCATACAAACAAGAGACAAACTGCCACATCCAAACATSTTGCTGGGGTTGGGTGGGAGGGGGCCACTGGGTGAGGGCAGGGGCATGGGYAGCCAGGGGCCAGAGGCAGCCCTTGCGTCAGAGGCACCATCCCACAGCCCTGAACGAGCAGTTTGTGGCTGGGCTGATGGCAGCCAGGGCAGCCATGGATCTGGATCACTGGACAAGGCCATCACAACAGGGCAGGCCTAAGGTTCTCCCCGGAGCACAGCACGTGTCAGAAGGGTGAGACTGAAATCACAACAGTGCCCATTGTGCCTACTCTGTCTGCTGCAGCAGAATTCTCTGCTGAATRCACCCTGCCAATTCCAGAAATCTTGGGAACAGCATGGTTCCTGTTCAGAGATCTAGTGGCCATAGGAATCTGGTGCCCTGAAAAAGTGTTTCAGATGCCAAACCACTGAAATACCTACTTAYATTCTCTCTGCAAATTAATACTTATGACAAAGTACTCAATAGTCAGAAGGCATTTTCCCCTGCTCACTTTGTAATCTGCATATTTGGATTTTTATGTGTTTTCTACTCAGTCTGCAAACTCAGAGAAAGCATACATAGAATTACACAGCTGCTTTTCAGAGTGAACTGCTGTCCTTGCCATTGCACTGATGGAGAAAAGAAGYGTGCCCGTTTCCCACAAAGAGCCACTAGAAGGCCAGAAGAAATACATTAATTGCTCACCTAATTTTATTCCATTCCCTACTAATTCTCCATGTCATACTACACTTTTGAATGAAGAAAATGTCAGTGTGATTTCTAATAAGCCACATGAGATAGCATTTGGCTGCATGAAAACCACAGGAAAACTGAAGTGGGAAGCCAGTATTTAATCTTCATCCTCATGTCAAACATACTTCCCCGTCAGTACCACCAAGTGTTTTCAAATGCAGGTCAACCTAGATCAGTAGCTTGCTGGTAAAGAAACAAAAAGTGACAAAAGAGACAGAAAGCCTCCTACTTCTGTGCCACCAACAGCCTGCATTGTCAGTGGCAATTATCCTCTGCTATTCACCACCAGCCCTTTCTCCTCTTTGCCAGAGCATGGCTTTTGACWTTTTCATCTATATCTGTTCACAGTTCTCTCTGAACCACCAGCTCCATCACACAACACACAGCATAAGCCCTGTCTGACCAGACAGAAAATGAACATAAAAATACAAATAGAGGAAAGAAGTTTTTTCAGCTTGGGAACAACTGTGTTCTGCCAAATAAAAAACAAATCAGACATCTGGGTTCTCCKAGAAAGGATCTTCCCCAGCAAAAATATGCATTCCCAAATCCAGGAACAATCATGTTTTTAATCTTCTACCTTAGAAATGCACTGTGAGAAATTGCTAACTGTAAATGAAGAGACAACAGGAAATGAGTTCTAAATATGTATCACAGATTGCAGGGGAAGAGCCCAGCAATCAACAGAAGCAGAAAATTCTGTTATCAGTGAGAATTTAGCAGAAAATCAATTAAATATGTAAACTTTCACCTTTGGGGAAAAACACAGAACTAAGCTAGATCAGGACTGTAAGTTCTATAAAAAATGGGAATGAGARCCCTTCTTTCCTTTAAGCCTTATTTTCTAACCTATATCAATGCAATTGATTTACATGACTTTTTACTTCCTCCTCTCCAAACTGTAATCCTGCATAAACTTTCTGGGGTCATTTGTGATTTTTTTTTTTTTTTAACAAAAAGCAGATTTCACCAGCACATACAGAACAGGCTGTTTYCAGGGGGTGATGCTGAAATCTGAGTGAACAGACTAACACCTAAAACTTTGTCTGAACAGACAAAGGAACAGCAGACAGCACTTTGTGAGAAGCACAACATACGACATGAACTAAAAAACATAAGGGGCTGCAAYCACTACATAGGATGTGCAAGTTCTTTTGCTTGTTTTAGAAGAAGCTAAAGCAATGCTACTAAAACCAAATTCTCAGTTGCTTAGTTTACTTGATTTAGCAGCAAAAAACAAAACAAAAAATGATGACACAGCTTCAGAAATATATCTTTTTGTATACGTTTAAATGTTCACCAATTTTTTTAATACACACAAATTAAGCTAAATGTTTCACAGGTTTAAAAAAAAAGTAAGAAATTTAATGCAAAATAAGTATTTCCAGTCATTGTACAGTGTTTTTTTTTTCTAACAAAGTTTCAAGATCAAACATTTTTATTTATTTGGCCAATTATGGGATGGCTAAAGGACCGCAACATTCTCTTGCTGTTTGCTGACATCTGACTAAGGAGATGAATAACTGAAAGCTGACTATTTGGGCCTCTTGAGTTGACATAAGTTGCCTGTTAATTTTTCACTTGACACATTAACAGGCATACAGAGACTATATTTTTGAAAGAAAAATGCACAGCACGCCTCAAAGGAAAGGAAACTGCAGTGAAYAGCTTAATGGATATGTACTGTAACCCACCTTAAGTGTCCATGAAGAAAAGTAGCAACATAAATAAAAAGTACAAATATGCAAGTCTTCTAGCTACCCCCCATGGAAACTCTAAYTTCTGAATAATATCAGAAGATACTACCCTTTTGTGTTAGCTGAATTGAGTGTTTGGGGGGCTATAATTTTTTAGGGTTTACAGCAAGTGATGGGCTCCATTCTGTATATAAAGCTTTTATTTATAACAGCAATAGAAGCTATGGGTACTGACAAACAATGAATCTATGGCCAAATCCTGAAATAAATTGCAAATATGCCATCTGGCACTTAAGATTTAACTAAATGTCACTGATACAGCCCACCTGCTCTGAAAAGTTTCATTATAGTGAAGTTTCACTCAATTTCTCAAAGAATTTATTCATTCCTTTCAAGCATGAGGATGGTCTAAAGTAAAACAACTGCAGGTATACAGAATTTAGGCATCAGAGAAATAAATCTAAATCTATTTAGTGATGTCTAAAGATCAAATGAAGTTAGTTTTGAACTTAAAAGTAATATTGGCCTTCCCCTTGTTTTCAGTGCGCTTTCTGCCAAAAAGCATGTGTTACTTTTATAAGGTTTTCTTCCATCAGATTAAGTCATATTCTAAGATAACCTGACAATGAAGGACAGAAATCCTCTAACTAATTCAATTTTGATCTTACCAATGTATTTCCAGACTACTGAAATGTTATCACATCTTAAAAAGCTAGTAATCTTTTGAAAAAGGAGCACTATTTGAATTTGATAGATGTCTCTTACCAGAATTTTCCTCTTWTTTCCTTATATAAAACAAATTATTGCTATGCTGCACAAAACATGGAGCACAAATTACTGACAGTTAAATGACTATACAAGCTTAAAACTGTGGCCRGGGTTTGAAAAATCATTTTTCTAACCTACAGGCTTCAATTTTGCCATAGAGCTACTGGCAGTTTCTATAAACTTCAGCAGGACTGCAGGGTTGTTGTAGTGTGGGAAATTTCTGTTYAGTAGTAGTTAGTTATGTTTATTACAAAAGTAGTTAGTTATGTTTATCTGCTATCTCCATAAAACAAGCTGAGATATCAATGAACACCACTGTTGCTTTAAAAGGAAGCATAACTAACTAGGAGGGGACAAAATACTTTTTGCTCACACCTGTCTAAGGCTGGATGGAGGAGGTGGGTTTGCACCAGCAAGCAGTAAGCACTGTCCTGCATCATGTGCAGTAACTATGCTGCTCTGACAAAAAAAAAAAATCAATGTATGGGACAGCCTGCAGGAGGACAACACAGTCTGTCAAAACCAAACCCTATGAAACTTGCCAATGACAGAGCTTTCCCTGGCTCTGCTCTCTCCTCCTCTAGTTCCCCAGTGCTGGGTGTGTATCTCAAATGATTTGTTCAGAGTAAAAWTACTGTGCATAGAATGTTCTGTAGAGGGCTGAGGTAATGGAGCCAGCTGCCTGTAGTTTTGTTGCACAGAGAAATCTGGGGCCTTCAGAAGGGGGGAGGAGAGGAAGAATATGACTTTTCCACAGGCTTTGCTCCCCAAGCTCAACAAACTCACAAKGTGCCTCCTTGCTGCCTCCTTGGAGGCATCAAAAAATGAAGCATGCAACTGCTTTTAGAGGAAACCAATAACCACTATCAAATACCTGGAGGTGTGGGACCTGTAAGAAAGATGGCACAAACCAGACTTATTTCGTCACAACATTAAGACCAGAGAACAAACCCAACAGAGATAAACTGAAGAAATGTGTCTTATACAACTCTCTCTGTAGTTCTGCAATGTGTYTGGAAAGTACCCACAGTGTTCATTATAAAATAATTCCTCAAAAACATGTCTAGACATAGGGCAGTACAAGTAGTGGTGACATTTCCCTGTGATAGTCTTTGCCCTTCTTACCAAACCAGGTCACTTTTCCTGGTTTTCCTTTAAAGATTCAGATTCTGACCATTTTTAAGGGGAAAAAAAAAAAAAAAAAGAACCTAAACCAACAAAACAACACACACAAAACAAACAAAAGCCCAACTAAAATCTAGTTGCATCTCCAGCTTTTATGGTTCTTGATTTCTTGCCTACTTCTGTCTATGTATGGTACTACAACACATGACAYTTACTTCACATGTGACTCCAGCCAGTCACATTTCCTATGCCCTTTCCAGCTTTCCTTCCACCACAGCATTAAGSTTCTCTTGGACAACAATCATCCCCAGACTGGGAGCACTGCTGGCATGGGGAGCTGAGGTGTCRGACTTGTGATCATAACTTTGGTACCCAAGGAAGGCACCCAAGCCTTGGACTTTATCAGAATCTGTTGCTAGGAGACAGAGCATCAGCTCCCCATTATCCAACTGGATGAGGAAAATATATGAGTTCCCCTGGCTATCCAGAAGCTTCCTTGCAATTATCCTAGGCTTATTAAAATAAAAATTTAAGAAGACTCCTAAATATCATTCCAGCCAAGCAAAATGAGACCTGCCCTGAACTGCTTCAGCATTCAAAATTACCACTGACAGCAATGGACACTTAAGGACTCTTCCCTGCATGCTTATCACAATGGAGTCAAGAATTGATGATGCATAAACCACCAGGAAAGATCAAGTGTGTTAGTACTACCACTTCTCTTCAATGTTCACCTCAATGAGCTATAGACATGYTCACTGAAAAGTAGGAACAGCTTGTTGAAATGACCCAGCCTTGTTTTTGTCACTATGGAGAATCATTTTTATTGTCAAATTCTCCTTTTCACTGACACAAAGATCTAGATCCAAGATATTTGAAGGTTCCTAACTTCTCGGTCTCTGCTGCTTTTCTTCCTAGATTTKAAAATAAAGATTTTTACTTTCTAAAGGTCAATTCAGACTGCTTAGACTTTCTTGTTTTCCTCAACAGGGAARATTTTGAAGCTTTATTATCTACTCCCATGTGATCCAAATAGTCCCCCTCCAAGTCACAAAGGATTTCTTTTTACCAGAAATAGTAGCAATTATCAGTAAGCAAGAAAGTAAATAAATTGCATTAAAATTCCTAAGGCACATTTATAAATTATTGGAAYCAATGTTCTAATTCCAATATGCAATTAGATTTACAGAGGAATTTACACAGTAATACTTTTCATTAATAATTATTGCTATAATTCCCTTATTATGATGCTCAAGGAAGCTTTRATTTGGAAGATGTAACAATCACCTGGGCCGCAATCCAGCAAAGCACTTTAAAATGTTAATTTTCATCATAAAAATAACGAACTGGATTTGAAGAGGACTGACATGCTTAAGATAATCTTGTCTTTGTTAAGCCTATAATAGGAAAACCAAGTAGAAACATTATAAAAGTAGTTAATGAAACCCTGCCAGAACTTTGCCTCAATATTACACCATTATCATACCTTCTCTAAGGAACTGCTTTCTACTAGGAGACTACCAAGTAAAATGAGGAACTAATTTAGAAGAAAAAGATCCATTATGGAGCCAAGGATTCTTAAAACAAACGTACAGCAAAAAGCCAGATGATTACAAGATCCATATCTGGTACTTAAGGYCAAGATTTAAGTGTCTGACATGAAGGCAAACCCGGAATCAGATCTTCCCCATCTGATTTTGAAACGTGTTTTCTTTTTCTTTACACACATTTGCCTATAGCAGTTGCAAAAGCTCCTTCAGAAACAAAGACTTGGGGTAGGCAACTGGGTATTCAGTTGCAATTTATGGAAGAAAAGGAAGAAACATAGGAACACATTTTATTTAACATCTTGGTGACATTTGCCTTTGGACTGGGTAGGAGCTGATCACAGTAGTTATGGACAAACTGCTAAGCCTCTGCAATMTTTCTGGAGAATAGATCAAGACTAGCCGTCGGGAGAAAGGAATGTTTTTGGACAAAAACCTCAATATAACCCAGCAATGTGCACCTGCAGCCCAGGAAGTGAAACATATACTGGGCTGCATCAAAAAAAGGCATAAGCAGGTCACATGAGSAGATTCTGCCCTTCTATTCTGCTAAGACCCCACCTGGAACACTGTGTCCAGCTCTGGGGTCCCCAGMACAAGAAGGACATGGGACCTGTTGTAGGGAGTCCAGAGGAGGGACATAAAATTGATCACAGAGCTGGAGCACCTCTGCTGTGAAGACAGGCTGAGAGAGCTTGGGCTGTTCAGCCTGGAAAAGAGAAGACTCTGGGGAGACTTATAGTGCCTTCCAGTATATAAAGGTAATTACAAGAAAGCAAGAAAGGACTTTTCACAAGGGTGTGTAGTGACAGAACAAGGGAGAATGGCCTTAAATTGAAGGATGGTAAGTTTAGAATGGTATTAGGAAGAAATTCTTTACCGTGAGGGTGTGAGGCACTGGCACATGTTGCTCAGGGAAATTGGGCAGAGAAAACACTTCCCATCCCTGCAAGTGTTTAATGTCAGATTGYATGAGGCTCTGAGTACTTGCTCTAGTAGAAGGTGTTCCTGATGAAGGAAGGGGAGTTGGAACCACCACATGATCTTTAAAGTCCCCTTACAAACCATTTTGTGATTCTATGAAGGGATCCAATCCCTTTTATCTTACCTGATGCAGAGTGCCTCTAAGTCTGTGAGCTTGTCACAGCATGGCAAGACTTCAAAAAGCTACCTACCAATCTGTTTAAAAGAAGCAGTGTACCTCTTCAGAGTCCCCATGGAAATATGCTCTCTTCTGACCAAAGAATTTTTTTAATACACTAGAAATTTGCAAAATATCACCAGCCATAGTGCTCTGCCTTAAATTTAATTTAGACAAGGCTTTTTGGAAGCATAGACCTCCTTTTTTTTTCCTTACCTAACCATCAGGAAAACAGTAGTGATCAAGGAAGAGAGTCTGAATTTCTGTAATAAAATCTAATCTGCATTTAGCTGCAGCAGAATGAATTCTGAAGAACCCAAATAAATTGCCAGCAGTTTTTGAGAACAACATGAACACCTTGCTGCCTTTTTATTCTATAATGTTTGATCATGCTCTCCTTTTACTTTTTTCTGTTRCTCTTATTTCAGACCAATTAYATTCTCRGGTTATATATTTAAAAWTTTCATTTYATGTATAGAGKCCAGTGAATTCATCACCAGTATCTGATAATAAAACCTCTGCCTAAGCCTCTTGGCTCTTACCCTAWGCTAGACAGAGATTTCTCCTCCTAAATGAACTCAGCATAATTAGGAATGAAACACAAYGAGAAGTTTCACATAAAATCATATTTCAAATGCTCTGTCCACGTTTCAGACTCTTTTATAACATAACCTACCAAATTTTAAGTGCAGGTTCTTAGCTCTCTTCTCCCCGAGTAGCTAGTGACCACTAGGTTCTATTCCAGTGTCCACAGCRTTTGGAGACACCCATCATTTCCCCTGTCTCTATCCACTTCCCATTTATATAACACACATCTTCAATTAGCCCTCATGCCTACCTTTATGCTYAGATTATTGCTAGYAATGTTGATGGGTCTCAAACATTAYATACTTAGAACCTTTARTTTCAAAGCATATCCACCTCCCTCTGCCTACCCRGAGCATAAGAACAACCAGAACAAAAGGACATCATATTGAGGAGGCAGGCAAACAGGTGAAGATGGAAAGGCCATTTTAAGGTTCACATTTTGCATGACGTTTCAATGCTATTAAAAATAGCTCAGTACCAGAAAATACGATTACATATATCATTAACTGTACTAGAACAAATTATATTTGAGTTGCTGAAAACATGGTGCACTGCTAGTGGAACATAAGTGGATTGCCTGACTCATTCAGGCTGAAGGTTAATCCTAGAGGTTTCAGAAACCAATTTGAATAAAAGCAGGGAACCCCCACACCACCACTGAAGAACATTTCATTAATTATATGCAGTTCTATACAGCTCCCAAACTTGATGCAAATGCTTTACGTAGAAAAACAGGGTAACAGCCTAAGCTGTGAAGTTTATCTGTGTGCCATGTACTCAGCCAGCTCTGGAAGCAGCAGCAGGTGACCTGTCCCCAGCCTGCTGGGAGAGCCCAGTACCTGATGGAGTTGTTGCACTATGAGTTTACCTAACAGTCCTTCCCACATCAGCASTGGTGGCACAAACATATTAAACATCTTATACACGCCATGGCGTTGTATAGGCTGGCTCATACAAAACTAACTACATTCTTCATTTTATGACTGTGTTGACGTTATATGCCATGCTCCAGCTATGTCCTAATTTGAGACGATGCATGAATGATAACTCTTCTTTACTGCCTTTTCTTCTCCCCRTCTTCTCTAGAGGTGCATCACTTTCCTAAAATATCAGGGCTGGAAAGAAGCCATGTTGTATTTAAGGAGATCCTCTAAATTAAAAGTCTGACAGGTGAGGACTTTTGGAGTGTGCATGTGTCTCAAGATCAGGATTTTGGAGTATACCACACATGGCATAAATGCTGCAGGTATCCAAAGCTCAGCTTAATCTACTCCAGCATCCTAAGAGCAGCAACTAGGAGCCTAAAGAGAAAAGTGTTTGGATTTCCTCAATGAAGACCTTTGTCCTTAATCTTTTCTAACCTTATGCCCTTAAACACAAAGGAATTTATTTCTCTTACCCTCTATCAGGGCTATTAATAATCTTTGGCTGTCCTTTAGAATTTTGTTAACCTCTTCAGATAGAATAAACTGTGGTGATAATGTCAATAAATAATTTTGCAAAATATGTTTCCTTTTATTAATTTTAAAATACTTTTGAAATAATTGGATTACTATGTCACTTCTTTATCAATATTATTTGAAAAATTAGGTGGAACTTGTATATACAGATGGTCAACAACTTCTATTGATCCAATTGCAGTTCTCCAATTATACTTTCATTGGAAGTATTTCATCTGCAAAATGAACTGTCCTAAACAATTACTTTGCAAAATAGTTCACCTGTGCATCAAAACATTTTAGAGAAATGTCTACCTATTCATATTTTTGAAGGTATTGTCTAACCTGTTCCAGATGCTTTTATGCCTTTATGCTGACAGATCRTTTACCTTTGGTTTTGATCCTAGGTTCTCTTCTTTGCACCATTTCTTCACAGTTCATTCAAAGTATTCCTATTTTTATTAAAACTGATGTCCTCTAGGTACAATACCAGTTTTTCTGTGTCCCTTATCTTACCACAGGCTCTCTGATGAGCTGTCTGGCACACTGGTGACTCGAGGAGGACAAGAGTGGGTCAATAGTATCCACATCTCCCCATGCTGGGAATCTACATCTCTGACTGTCAGTCAGATGTCARATTTAACAAACAGCACTCATAAAGGCTTTTTCTTCACTCAGCCTGGGTAAGATGCRTCATTTGATTTCTTTTTCTTCATTTTGGCTTTATGCCAAAGGCCATTCCAGCTTTTATAAAAGCAAGAATAATRTTATGCTTTGGTTTTAGAAATTGTTCATAGGATTCAAATCTTTTTGTCATAGTACAGTAAAAGTAAATATATTTATACAAGCAAAAATAAGAACATAAATTACTAGCTCTCAAAATAACACCTATGGTAAAGTATTTAAATTCACTGTGACTCCATAAAGAAATGTGTTTTTTCTTAAATGGTCTTCTGGAGTAACATTTAATGAGGACTAATGTTAATCCATTGAAAAACCAGACAAAAGTATTTCTGAAGCTGTACCTTGGGCAGCTGAGCTGTCCCACACTACTGTTAYGGAACAAAAACAAGAAGTGGTTCACAGCTAATAATTCTAAAGATATAAAATGAAGCAAAATAGCTCTAGCTGCATTAAGCATAAATGTACAGAGACTCAGTTTTCCATTCATTCTCATCTCTGAGGCTTCTTCTGTCTAAAACTGCATGGTTGGTGAATTCAGTAATTGCATTACTTCAAAACTGAAACATGAATAGTAAAATAAAAAAAAAAATGTAATCATTTGTTCTGTAGTCCACAGATTTAATGAAACAAGATTTCCAACAGACTGAAGTCCTACTTCTCTCATGCTTCTTAAACAAAATAATTTCAAGATTCTCTCCCAGCACATGTACGTCCTGTCATCTCTTCTGGGCAGGAGACACCACCTGCTGTGCTTAGCCCAAAGGAATGTACATGTTGATTGCTGCCAAGGAAAATATATACCAGCTTTCCACTCAGGAGGGCACTGATTTAGGTTTTTCTTCTTTACTGAGCCATGGACACCATGAAACTTGTAAGAATTTAATTCTCTTCCAGGCTCACAGAAAACCTCCCTCCTATAGTGGGAGCTAGCACAGCAGTTCAAAACTTGATGTAGAAGACTGACAGGCARAAAGAGGTTGCACAATCCTTGCTTCCTTAGGAAACAATAAAGTGTTATACCAAATTAAAGTTCTGTTACATCAGCAGTGCTGGCAGCACAAGCTCTATGAAAATGCCATCAGTTTATTACATTTATTGAGTTACATAACACAAGACTGTCATAATGTAGTTAAATATACATTGAAAGTATATCCTAAAATGTTTATTTTGAATTTCATATGTACCCTCCACATCATAATTTATAAATATGATGTGTCCTTATGTGAAATAAGTACCTAAAAGAATTTGAATAGTATTCATGATTTTTTTTTTCAGCTGTAGGTTCTCATCAAAATAGAAAGCAATCCAAATGGGTGATGAGATAACTCTGATGCTTGCACATCTCCAAGGCTGAGCAGCTGGAGTACAGACAGACAGTGGCTGGTACCACGGGTGCATCTGAACAYAGCCTAAGGGCTGTGCCTAAGCCAGGCAGAGCAAGGAGCTGGAGCAGTTCACAAGCCAGCTCCAAGAGCTGTTCTGTTAGCTACTCCCTCATGAGTCTTCACAACTTCTACTTCTGGCTTAAATTTTATGATGATTATAAAGAAGCTTTAGTTTTACTCTATTGAAAGTAAAGGTCAAACAGGATTAATGTCTTGCCCACCCTTCTGCTGTCTTTTCCATGCCTTTCCACGTCCAAGGGTGGACTGACTTTCATCAGAATCTCAAGTCTCTGAAATTCGGCTCTTTAAGACCCAGAGTTGCTTATGTATTTCCTTCCTACAATCTACATGACTGTTCATTCCTTTCTTAGTTGAAAAACAACTAGTCCAGGTTTGGTTTGAGCACTTTGGACAGATAACTCTCCTTGTTTGCTTCAGGTGGTTTCCATTCAGGGAAAGCCTCTGAAAAACCCTCTGAGATAGCTCCTGATTTCTCCACTTGTCATGAGGAATTCCCAGATTCCCCTTCCCAGCCCTACTCCTGTGAGGCTGAGCAGCATTGCTGACAACCAGCTGCTTGTTTCACCTGTAAAAACATCCACAGTCTGATTGCTGCTGTCACTGCTGTCACAATTTCCCAGATGCAGTTTGGCTATTACATGCAAATGCCTTTTATGAAATGACTACACAAAGCTAAATGAAAGCTAAATGAAAGGCTCTTGTCAAAACAGAGATTGTGATAAAGATGCTGCTCACAAAACCAACACTGAACTCACACAGACATATTCCCAGCCTGCACAAACATCACTCACTCTGAGAAGTATTTCCATTTTCTATAAAACAAGGGGAAGAGAGATCAGAAATACGCAGGTTGCATCTCCCACCTTAAATATTATCTTCAAGACAATTTTTGTCAGAAATGGTTATCAGGAGGCAAGTAACTGGCAGCAAGTTAATGCAGCTCCAGAATGTAGTCAAATAACTCACACGTGATCTACTGAAATGCCTAATCTAATACTTTGAGCTTCCTAATCAATAGGCCTGAAATACCAATATTATAAATTTCACTCTTTCAGGACTTCACACAAGAATGTGACCAGTTGGTTCAGTATTGCTCAACTGAATTCCACTGCAAAAACCAATAATGGGAATTTCGTAAAGTAACGTTGCAGACACAAAAGAGTGTGCACACACACAATTGGAACGTACCTAAGACGTGCATGCAGCCACAACAGTGAGCAGGGCTCAACAGCCTAAGCAAGAGGGACACTTCAATCATAAGCCACAGCTTTCATCTAAGTTTGAACTTCAAAATATAAATGAAATAGAAATAAGGTTGACTTTCCTTAAGCACCATGAAATGAAGCATATAACAWTGTTCTCAGTTTCTATTATTGTTTAATTTAAATGCTTTATTAACTCCAATGCATGTTGTGGTTATAGAAGAAGTTTAATAGAATATTTTCATCCTCAAACTCTGTTGTGAAACAGAAGAAGGAAAATTTTCAAGATTCAATCAAGTCTGCGGCCATAAAGCAATGCGCTGGCAATTTTTGCTTTTCCCTGCGCAGGCCTGGTAGAGAAATGGTAGCTGGTAAGTTTGTCACCAGTGCTCCACACCTGTGATTTTTTATGGAAGAAAATTACTTACTGCTTATAAGATCACTGCATTAGGTAATTTTTTGCTGTGGTTATGAACAAGCYGGTAGGAATCTGTAATATCTACAAGGGATAGCTCTGGTTTAAGAGCACATACTTTCAGTCTTCTTTGCCTTTTTTAGGCAAGCCAAAGTGAAGAKAATGATAGCTGGTGGGAGTTYAGTGGCCTAAAATTCTTTTTTCTAATGCCAGATAATCAATTGGATTTCACTGGAAGCAATTACTCCAGAAAGATTGAAAYATTGACAGAAAAAGCAAACTGAGCTGAACAAAATGGGGTAAAATGGAAAGGAGGAGATTAACAGCAATAGAAAAATGGAGATAGAGGCACTTGGGCCATCTAGATCATTTTGTATACCTCAGCAGTATACATACATCACCTTACATAATTTCATCTTTGAAAATCTATTTTTGACAAAGCTCTAGAAATAAACTTAAGTTTCCAAATGAAGTTGTCCCTAGTGAAAAAATGAAGTCCTTGCAGGCCACCACCCCTCTTGTTTCWGCAGAGATCATCACCTCTAGCAATATTTCTGGCAAAGCAGATTTCCTTTGCYACTGCTCAGATGAAAAATGTGACTGCCTCTCCAGAAGTGCTCTGCAGTTCCAGACACTGGTGATGGCAGACTCAAGCCRATACATTAAGAGCATCGGCCAATCCACTAAAACCAGTATCACCTTCAGCTGTGGAAGCCACTTTTCTGATCCATTATCTATCCCATAGCTTATCTCCTGGGAGAACATCCCACCTGGCTGCTGCCAAAGCAGGCTCACTCAGCTTTCCCATCAGCTCCCCACACAGCTCTTCTCWCCAGAGCAGCACAGAGTAGACAGCAGATGATCTCTCTCCTGTCCACACGTAATGCACGCCCAAAAGCTGAACTCTTCCACACCATTATTTATTTCAACTAATATGAGATTCTTTCTATGTTACTTAAGCAGCATTACAGTGAGTAATCATCTACTTTGCAGAAGCAATTGCTTAAATCTTGATGCATTACTGGCATTTTCGATGCTCTGCATTTCAGAGGAGATGCTGTTAAGATTTGGAGAAAATTTCAAAGGTTAAAACAGTAATCAGGATACATTCTGTATAAACCAAACACTTCAAGGGAGATTATTGAGAGTCTCTGAAGCTCATTCTGTGACAGCAATCAAATATCCCATCCTACTGCATCCACAAGAGTGACAAAAATAGGTATCATCCATCCAGGAGAGAAAAATTCCATTAAAACCGCTTTTATTTGTGTGTATGCATTAATTTGTGTGTGTACAGACGTGTAGGTATATGCAGATGACATTGAAAGAGATAAGGAACTGTTAGCAGCACTGCTGTTTAAATTACCATGATGCAGGATTAGCAGAGCATATGTAACTCAGCAATTTGTTATACCTCATCTGCAAAATCAGGTAGGCACTATTCAGTCATTTATAATTCATGTTTGGATCAGATTGTTGTCCAGCTCTCAGTTACAAAGTACTATGCTTCTGCTATTCTTTTTCAATTTCAGAATGGTATTATTTTGAAGAATAAGCAAGAAATCTTATCTTTAAAATGGAGAGCTATATCCCAAAAGGCTCTCAAGCAAACTCAGCAAGGACCAGGAAACCAGCTGAAGGTGCAGCTTAGTATGCAGTTTTAGTTATCCTTGAAGTGATAAACAGGAAAATTATATACTAACACATAAATAGTCTTAGAATGAATATGTAATTTATGCTTTTGTATTTGGTATAATTAGAACAGTGCATGATATTAGTGAAGTCATTACTAGTATTCTGCATTTGGTCCTTGAATCAACCCCTTAAAAAATATTTAAGATCAAATGAAAAGTTTCTTTTTAGTCACAGTTGACAAACTTTTTTTCAGGCAGGAACTAAAGAACTTTAACCAATCTTAACCTATCTGGTTATTCAAAAGAAAGCTAAGATGAAATAGTATACTCCACAAATACCAGCAGACAATAAAAGATTTCATACTATCTTTAGTGGTTCTGGGTGGGATTCATACAGCCTATTGTTTAAAAAAGTCTGTAGTGTAAATATTAATCTGTGATTTCTTGAGTTGCTTTTTAATGAATAAGCATTTTTAATAATACAAGTATCAACAAATGGAGCATCTTACTGAGACATCTTTTAAAAAAAAAACATGCTTTTCAAAATAATATCTGTATCGAGGAAAGGTTCTGTGGTCTGCAACTAACTAGTAATTGCTTTTGGGTCTTAAAATCTACAAGTAACAGTTGCTTTGCATAATTATTGGAAGATCCAGTAAGCATTGTTTCGCAAAGTTAGTCTCTTTGTAATGAAAAAATACACACTGTTCTTGATGCAAAGTGAAAAGTCTCCTATCAAAGATGCCAGAGTCCTGCATGGCCATTTGGCACACTCTACTTTCAYCCATATGAATCACTCTTTATTTTCTTGGGAAAACTGTCAACACATAAAAGTGCATTAATGACTCGCCTTGATTCAAATAGATTTCACCACACCCATGATCTAAGTGCCTGACACAGATGCTTCCTTCCTCAAGAAAAGGAGGTGGTGTTTGACCCCAGTATCAATTCCAGCAGTTAGGCTTGACAAATATCTGGATCATCTTCCTCCCACTGGCTCTGCCTAGGGAGTGCAGAGTGTTGACACATGAACAAAGGAAACRCTCTGAGCAGCTGCAAGTGTTCTGCTCCTAATCTACAATAAATTATGTTGTTTATGCAAACAGTGCCTCTTCTGAGCAAAACATAGTTTCATTTTCTTTTGCAAATGAAGGGCTCGTGGCTTATTTTGGGAACTTGTGTGCATCATTTCCTTTGCTTCAGTTACTGTGTTTCCTCCAAGGCTACTGGCTTTTGTGGTTCAGTCTAAGCAAAGACTTCTCTGGACACCCCCAATTAATAAATATCTATGCCTGACACTCAGTATTTGCTGCTGGTTTGAYAAYGATTGTACTCACTGCTTTGCAACASCTGCATGTGTGCTTCCATAGTGTCCTACCAAAGTCAAAGGATTTTGCCGCCAGTGGCAGTAGCGCTTGGGAGGTGCCATTCAGTAGCATGCCAGCCACATTTTAATCCCAAGCAAGGTGGAAAGGTACTCAGACATGTTAAGAAACTGCAGCAGTAACTACACTAAAGTATGCATGTAGTAAACACAAACTTCAAAAAAAATTAGMTGTCRAAGGCACACYRTCCTGCCTATTTCACAATAGTTGAAGGCACAAATACAATTGATTCAGGCAATCTTAGCTGAACATACGTCATCTTTTCACTGTTCCTAATGTGTCAAACACCTGACATAAGCAATCATAAAAAAAATTTCTCAACAGAAAAATGGCAAGATAAATTACCTGGCCTGTTACAGTGTATCAGTGTATCAAACAATAACTCAATTTCTGCAAATTTGCAGCAGTTTTGTAAGATACTGCTGTGCACAGTGCTATTGAAAACAAACAAAAAATATGTTGGTTTTCTTTTAAACACAAAAATTTCAAAAGCACAATTAACTGCACTGTTGGGAAAACTAGTGCATATCTGAAACAGCTCTTTTATCAAGACATCAATGCTACACATTTACCTTTCTGCCAGTTTGCTCCACAAGAGGAGTAGACCACTCCAACAGTAAGTAGAAGCATAAGAAAAGTGGAGCAGCAGTAGCCAAGGCAGTTGAGTAATTCATCTCTCTCGAGAGGAATAAGACATGGTTGCACTCTGTACTGGCTGACACAAATGCTTGAACAACAATCTACTAYGTGGAAGACAGATTGGCCTTTATACTTTGCTTAGGCCTTTACCAAGAGCATSTTAAAACACTTCAGTAATTTGAAAATAATGCCTCCAATATAAAAGGCAGATGTATAGTTATAGAAATARGTAGAATCTACCCTTTGAAGGCCTTTCCAGGGAAATGCTTACTGGACCTGTTTTTGGTCATTTCACAACATCCAAAAGGAATTCGGCAAGACTGTTGGCAAGTATTTAGTCTGAAGTAACAGTTACAAGCAAACAGATCTAATCTTTCATGCTTTGAGGCTTTGCAGTGAGGAAGAGATGGCACTGCTTCACAGGAATACAACTACATATGAAAAGCACTAGTTTTGAATGTCTGGGTATTTAATTAGCTCAAAGCATGCCTCAAAGAGACTTCTAGATGAGAGTCTACAGCTTATGTAGTAATTAACACACCACCATTACTTCTGCTGAATACCTGAAGAATTATATTCTTGCATCTCAACCTTCTCTTCAAACACATGAGAGCCATCATGCTTGGTCTTATCACAGAATCATGTCTCTGAATCAGACACAGAGAGGCACACAACAGGCACTTTGTGCCACTTTCTTGCAGCCTTGGCCTCAGTGCTGAGTTCTGCCAGAGAGTGCTCCTCTGTGGCAGCTCAGCATCTCTCCCACACCTGAACAAAATACGAATGACTGGCAGATCCTACAAACACTGGCTAATCCCATAAGGTCAGAGAGTAATGGGGAGGCTGCAGTGTTGCATTCCAGCTGTGCTGATCTASCCCCAGCCTCTCTGTCATTTTACATTACAGGCACTGTCTAAAGATGGTGATCAGAGCTATATGCTTTGCATGTGACCTGCTCCTTCTCTGCATCCCTGGAGAGAGCTGTGCAGGAGACAAGTGGCTTACTCCCAGCTGCTTCCTTCCCTGGGGAAAAGTACTGAATTACATTACACCTGACCTGCAGCTCAGTGCAGCTGCACAGACCACAGCACTACCTGATGATCTTGCAGGCAGGTGCCTGCTCCCAGCAGAGACTAAGCAATGCTATCTGCCACTGCAGGGAAGTGCACACTCCTGTACTTACACCTTCCACACCTCTGTGTAAGGATCTTTGTTCTTCATTTTCTTTTGTTTACCCCAGGCAAAGAATGAAAATAATATTCATCTTTACTTATGACAGAAATAAATTAGAAACAGCAGGAGTTTGTGGCCAYTTTGAATGAAGACAAAAAGCATCAGGTATATCTAGTTGCCCATGGGATCACAAGCTCATTCATATAGAAAAATAAGCAGCTCTTTAATAAGAGAGCAACAGCATGTGCCGTGCCAGTTATGGGCTTATTGGTAAGGAAAGTATAACATGTACTTGGAAAATTGAGTGTGAGGAACAATGCAACAAGGGCAAATAAACTCTTTCTCAAAAAGAAAAGGAGTGTGTGAAGAATTTCAAGGATCTCATCTCAGATAGAGAATGGGTTTCAGGAATGAAAGATCTGTCTCAAATACTTGTTCCAAGGGAACAAAAGATGCCCTTGTAAGCCCAGAGGGCAAAAGCCCTATGAGCATCCACTTGCAAGAGTGTGCTTTTGCTGCAAGTTTGAGAAATGTTAAAGGCTCCAAAGGACCTGGCTGATAAGAAGCTTCACTTGTATGTGAATCATTTTAAGAGCCTAAGCAAAKCTGTGTAAGGACTGGAACTAATACAGTGAGGTATGATATCATACTCATAATCCAAATAGAAAAGCATTGCCAAGCTTCCAGAACTCTTATCAGACAACTGGAATCACAAATAACTATTAATAAGCTGCACTTACTTCGGTGTTARTGAAGAAACCAGTTTTATAGAATGCAAATAAAAACAGCTTAACTGTTGAGTTAGCTCTCCCCAGAAATTATATGRTAAATCAAAGTTCAAAGACTGAAAYAATTCCTAAAATGTATGCCATTTCATTAGCATTGAACAGTCACGTCATACTATACAACACATACATATCAATGAACCAGGGTATAAYGTACATACTGTCATGTRCACAAAAAGTCATGTCATAGTAATTTGGAAATGGAGTAAAGATCCAGATAAATATTTGACTCTATAAGAATGAATTAAACAGTAAAACTGGGGATTTTTGGGCTATTTGTCAGAAAGGTTAGCGAAGGATGACTAAGAACTTACGTTTGATCTACATTAATTTGTTAAAGTTACAATTAACTGAAGTGGTATGTGAAACAGAAATGCAAGGAGGAATTTCACAAAAAAATTCCAAACTGCAATGAATATGAAGAATTACTGTCAYTTGCTTATATTACACAGATTCCCTTGGGTCCAGTCCCACAGAAACATTTAACAAAGCAGCTTGTCAACACATCAGTCAAAGACACCAAGATTCAGCCTCTCAGAAAGATTACTTTAAAATTGTACGTAAGAGCTGAAAAATAGAAGTCACCAACCTCTGATAAGGTAGACTCTGTTTCACTGCAGGTCCAGAGGCAGTATCTAGAATTGAATAAAAACAGGATTCAGTTGTTTGCTCAATCCTCAGTTTTTCAGTTACCAATTGTTAAAATTTTACATGCATATTTTCATAATGTTCTCATAATTTTCTCATATAATCAGCTTTTCTCAGATGTTTCCAGCATTCATAAACATGTGGGTTTCCAGTTACTCACTTTTTGTATAAAGATAGGACATACCCATAAAATTCTACTA
This sequence comes from Alauda arvensis, assembly GCA_902810485.1. Taxonomy (NCBI): domain Eukaryota; kingdom Metazoa; phylum Chordata; class Aves; order Passeriformes; family Alaudidae; genus Alauda; species Alauda arvensis. The sequence continues at coordinate 1,584,361 of CADDXX010000014.1, forward strand.
AAACTAAACTTTAAAATCAAAGTAAACTTGTGTGGCTTTATTTTTCCTGCTTACTTCACAACAAGCTACTATAGATTACCTTTACAAACTGGATTGGGTGAAGATTTAGCTACTTTTCCAAGTTCAAGAAACACTTGATCCTAGAGCTCTTTCCTGAAGTAAATTACACTGAGATGCCTGCTTATGCGTACACTATCACACTCCTGCTTTCTCTAACACAATTCTTCCCTCTGTGGTATCTCTTCTGACCCCTCCATGTCTTTGTTGCCATCCATCCATCTGGCATACCCTTCCAGAAAAAAAAAAAATACACAGCTTTGAGTATGACTTCTTCATCCCAACTCTTCCCCAATTCACAGCTGTAGATGCTGTCAAACCAGCTCCAAACTTCAATTGCCTCTCTTTTTGGAGTAACATCCACTATACATCTTGATCAGCAGATCAAAGGTAGGAACTACACTACAGTGGCACTACTTGCAATTTTAAAGTGTTTCAAAGACCTACAGCAACCCCAACCATTTTATAATACAGAGAATGCACTTCAGAAGTTTGCTACATATAAGGAACAGATTTTCAGCTCACTCCTATCTCTGTATTTCCTTTTGTAACTGTTCATTTGTTATTATAAAATGGATTTTTAATTTGCGTTAATAGCCGAAAGATCCATGATTTAAGTATATGAGATATGGAATTATTTCAGATATATAAAGTCCAATTGCTAATTTTACGAGTGCCATAAAAAAATCCAGGCACTAAGGCTCCAAAGTATTACTCCGTAGGTAGCTTAGTCAAAGTTTTTAATTGTTACTCTATTTCTCTGGTACTCTTACTGCACTACTTTTCACTGGGCTGAGAGAAGAGGAAGATGACTGTACTKTCAGGCTCATCCTTTCTCCCTGTGCAATATTAAGACACCCAGGCTTAATCCTTCTGCTGCCGCCTTAGTAACTCTGAAAACTGGCTTTCAAGAAAGGCATTTATCTTGAGTATGAAGTTCTAGGAGTAACAAGTTACTGAGTACACCATCAGAATAATGCAATATATTTCGTCATTCTTACAGCTCTAAACAGAAAGGTTTACATGTTTGCTTCAAAATTTGTTAGCTGGGTTTGAAACTCAAAACAAAAAAATCCAGCAGCAAGGTTTTGACTGGTTTTCTGAAATGGCAAGCATTTTAAGAATGTCAATTTCTTATTAGAGTTCTCTAGGCTAATTCTGTATTTTTCTAAAGYAAAGGCATGAGAACTATTTATTACCATATTCAGTCAAACTCCCTAACACTACCGAACAATAGTCTTTCTATAACTTTCTGTATACTATTTTCTATCATCCCTTTATTTTACACCAAACTTTGTACTTGTTGTTAAAAGATTTAYATTCATTTATTTCAGCTAAAGCTTATGACTGCTGTGCAATGTAAGAAAAAGAAGAAAAAAAAAAAGGTTAAAGAAATCACCAGCAAATTTAGTCCTCACAGCTCAGCAGCTCACCTACCCACATACCAGGGCACAGCAAGGGAAGGAGATGCACCAGTAAGATTCACTCCTGGTGGCTTAATAAGCATCTTCCAGAAACAAATCTGGGAGCCATCAAACCATACTCCTCTTTCATATTTGAGGAACAGCACTGAAATCCAAGTATTTCCATCTGCTGGTACCTGAATCAAGCCACGGAGTTAGCTGGGAAAGCAACCATATTCATTTTACAGGGATTTGCAATATTGCACCAGGTGCCATGAAAACATGATTTGATAATTTTGGCTTGTACATCATGAAGACAGGCAGAATATTTTTCTTCAGTTTTACCCCACTTCTCCCATTCACRTTGGGTTGTAAAAGATAATGAAGTGATCTGCATGAATCTCTGTACATGAAACTTTATAGAAAAACACAGAGAATTTTAGAACACCTTCACTTCTTCAGGCTTAATCACACTGTGAAGAAAGAGGGAGAACTGTAATGGATAAAGACTACTGCTGAACTTAGTAATGCCAAAGCAATCATAAAGTGACCACTTGAAGACTCTGCTAATCAGAAGAACCCATCAGTTCAGCACCAGGCACTGGCTGTGCACAGCAATGGTAAAAAAAGGCCATTATAAATTAACCTCCACTGAGAGAAAAGCCCTTTTGTAGTACTTGTCACATATATGAATACATTGTGGATG
>CADDXX010000014.1:1587081-1641437 GCA_902810485.1 Alauda arvensis
TAAAAAAAAAAAAAAAAGTCTCTTAGTGGATTTATGAGAAGGCAGTAAGGGACACCCACTATTAGCATGCCACTTGTCCTTACAYCAATGTGCTACTGACTCATCATAACCTCACTCATCTGCCCCTCCAATTCTCCTTGAGAAGTATAGACACCACCAGGCAGCAGACTCAAAGGATGCTGAAAGGGTGAGTGTACACCAGTGTATGGAACACATACTAGAAAGTCTATGCATTAACTATATCAACAACTGTAAGGAGCTGGAACAAAATAACAGCTGTATTTTGATTAGAAAGTTAAGACTGTAGCTAAACTRTAGCTCCTCACACCACTCAGCATACCTCAATACCTGTAACAGAGGCACAGTCCCTGCAGTCCCAGGCCAAACACCAGAGACCTGACTGCCTTCAGCAGAGCTGCTGYCAAAGACATCAAAAAACACACTTCCAGCTGCCACCATCAAGTTACAATGAGATTATGCAACTTTCAAAATTGCTTGGRTTAATCACAGCAACATCTCATCTTCTACTTGCTGAGGGCTGTTTTATTAGCTACTGAGGTCTGCAAACAGGGGCAACTAGATCCCTGAGAAATGGAGATCCAAGGTCTCACCCTTCTACAGATGAGCTCATTGCAAACCYAGGCTATAAACAAGTCAATTCAACAGTGCAAAAGAGAACTGTCAGTATGCCAAGAGCCTTTGCAATGCTTGCTCCCTGTTTACTCTGATTTTAACTCAGGGCCAAAGCTTAAGTCACTGCATTCGTAAGGAATTAAAATTGAGTATTATAACTTCATTCATACAGGAGGTGTATCACAAAGCAAAGAGGCAGATATGGCTTCTGCCTGGGAAATTACAAAGGCTCTTATCCTGAAAAAATTTACATATCAGGAACTTTATTCATGTAAGAAATCAGGAAGGACCAGGACCTTATTTAATCTTTCTACAGAAACTGAGCCTATACAAACAGCACACAGATGCCACCTCCACTTTCAATAGCAAGTCATTCATTTTATATTATCATTGTACCACTAATTTAGTTGTAGTGTTGCTAAGAGGATTTACAACATATTAAAGTATTAGTGAAATAATATAAACCACTTGCATTTGAAGAGTATATTGTCTCTTCCAAACAATAAGGCAGGAGATCCCCTCCATGTATTAAGAAAACTCGAACTAATCACTTTAAGGACATGATGTTACCCATTGGAGAATATGAAACTCTGCTCAAAACCTACTTCATAAACCGTTCTTTATGCAAGACAGAAATAAATGGCTTCTGGCAAAGCCAGAAAGATATGTCTGTGGCAAGCTAAGTGTAAGTATGAAATTGTGTTGCTATAAATCCAGAATATGTTAAAAAAAAAAAAACTAACCAAAAACTAAAAGTGCTTGATTTTTGACAAAGTTTCTTCTGTTTGATTAAGCACTCTTTGTTCTACAGGATCTTCAAASTTGTTTTGTTAGTGTTGTTCCAGACACCATTACATAAACTTTAGTTATGTAAGTTAACATTCTACCATACACTACAGCACTAGAAAACATTAGAGGTCTCTTTGTAATGTCCTCTGGGTGTGAGAGGTAGTATTTTAAATGTTTTAGCAGGGAACAAGTTCTAATCCCTCTAAACTGCAAGCCTCCTCATTTACATACTATTTTAATGCTGAAAACCAAGAAAATCCTCAATTTCATCACTACCTTCACCACCTACATACTATTTATTGACAGCTGAGCAATTAAATATTTTTTTCTAAAAATATGGAAACATTTAAWTGGTAACAAGTATGTTTCAGAAATTAATAAATCTTATTCTGTACTCAGCATAAAGAAATTCACTTTGTGCTTTTTATTGTTAAGTATTTTCAAGCTCTTTGGTGACATTCGTGTACTGTTAAATTGCCAGCTAATTGAACGACAAAAATACATTAGTTATTGGATTTCAGTGATCCAATGAGCATTTTTGGACAGGCACAGATTTTGCTTATACATTATACTTTGACCATTAGGTGCATAAAATTTTGTGAGGTGTCCCTGTTCTAGCACGTGCTGATCATGGCTGGGATAGTTAGTTTTCTTCTCAGTAGCTGGTATAGAGCTGTGTTTTGGACTTGTGACAAAAASAGTGCTGATAACACAGGGATGTTTCAGCTRYTGCTGAGCAGAGCTTACCCAGAGTCAAGGCCTTTTCCACCTATCACCTCACCCCACCAGTGAGGAGGSTGGGGGTGCACATGGAGTTGTGAGGGGACACAGCCAGGACAGCAGACCCCAAATGACCAAGGGATACCCCAGACCATGTAGTGTCACTCTCAGCACACAGAGCTAAGGGAAGGAGGAGGGGGATGTTTGGAGAGATGGTGTTTGTCTGCTCCAGTCACCATGGAGCCCCTTCTCCTGGGGGATGGCTGAACACCTGCCTGCTCATGGGAAGTGGTGAACGAATCCCTTGTGTTGCTTTGCTTTCAAGCACAGCTTCTGCTTTACTTATTAACTGCCCACTAGTTTTCTCACTTTTACACTTCTGATTCTACTCCCCACCCTGCCAGGCTGCTGGTGCTTAGTGGCCTGCAGGGGTTAGACCACAACATTGCTCTTATCTGGGCTTGGTCACAACCAAAAATGATTCAGACTCCCTCCTGTGAACAGGTTTCACTCACATAAGSTGTAACAGCCACACAAGTAAGATCRCTYTGTGCACTAGATCATTATAAGGGYRCATCTATAAAGAATTAGATATTTCAATGAGGTACCAGTATTTCAGCTAAGGGTGGTATATCCAGTATTTAATACCAAGATTGTTCTTCACCATTGACCAGAGCAATAACAAGCCCAGTTCAGGCTAGATTTGAAAAGTGCTTTCCCATTTCAAACAAAATGTATCAGGAAGTGGAAAATTCACGTTTACTGACTCCTTCATTTTAATGTATTGTATCACTACTGTATGATAAAATAATGGGACAGTTTGAAAAAAATAGCTGCAATAGAAGCATTTACTGAAACCAAAAGCATCAAATAAAAAAGTTTTGCCAGAGTGAACCAAGCTCAAATAATTTAACAAATTTAGGGTTGTCAAAGACCTGTAATATATTTCTCCTAGTACACAAAAGGAAAATAATCTTTTACCCTCTAGAATAATGCTAGCAAAGTCCATTTGACCAGCTCTGGCCCAGTTGTGCTAACAACCCTGTTCACCTCTGGACATGGAGACCTTCAATCCCTCACTGTAAGACTTGGTAAAAAATGTTGCAGGAACTGCCAAAAGATTCATATTTAATTATCACTGGAATCAACAGAAAGAAATATTGCAGAAAATTACACGTTCTACATCATTTAAGCTTTCTGATTCCTGACTTCTGGGCTTCAGAGGTGGCCTGCATTACCTTCTAAACCCTAATTCATCTGGTTTAGAAAGAATAATTAATTTCTACTCCAAAGATCATAAAACTGTCACCACTTCAAAGTATGTTCCACAGGCCTGGATTTACTGGGAAGATCAAGGAGCTGCATCTGCCCTTGTTTCTATCATGCAGAACACCCATTAAACAAATGATCCAATTCTTCATTACAGGCTTTTCAGCTGGTGAGTGCATGCCCAAGAACTAAAAAGAGATCTGGATTTAGCTCTGCTTATGAAAAGAGAAAGGACATTGTATCACCTCCTTGGGAACAACCAAAAAATTTTAGTAGGAGTTTGGAGAGGGATTGYCTTAAAATTTCTGTCAGGCAGCAGGATACTAAATAACTTAGTCTAAGAACTCCAATTAGAAAACAAAAGCACTAATAGTTCTGCAATCCTTAAGGTGCTTATATGTTTCTCTGACAAAATCAGATGCGATATTCAAAATACAACTACCACAAGTATCAAGCCTCAGAAATAAACATACTAGTGCTTAAATGGTATGCAATAAAATAACCTAAAAAAGGAAATTAAGTATTTGGGAATTAGTTTTTATTTTTTGCACATGGCACTGAACAGAGCTGCCAAAAGCATGATACATTAACATTTCATTTTTATTTGTGAAATGCTGTTTAGACATTTTCATTAAGAAAAGGTACATGTTTACAAGAAACAAGAATATATACTTCTAGCTCTACTAGCAAGCAAAAAGTCTCTTTTATATCTGACTTCTGCTTCCATTTTGCTTAACAATTCACCTATGCATACTAAACCAGAAAACACTTGGCAAATTTTCTTTGCATTTGTTTAAATACTCATAGAGCAATATAAGTTCCTGCATGAGCAGATKACTAAAGAAGCCTTAGATACATGAATGCTGCAGCTCCTCCTGTCTGCCTTGCCTCAGTAAGAATTCTAGCTCCTTCCCTTGCCCTGCAGAATTGTCCACTATCCCACAGCACCGACGCCTGATGTCCACACTGCAAATTGCCCCCCGGGTGTGCCCACAGCCTGCCATATAGCTCACTTGAGAACTCAACCAGGTGTAGCCAGTTCTGCAGGTGTGTGTGCTTCCAGCACAACAAGTAACTCTGAGATAACACCCCTCCTGACTGGGGTCAGTTGCAGTTATTTTGGGAAATTGCATTCTTCCTCAACCTCGAATTAGAAATCGCGCAACAGGTACAAAAGTTACCAGAGAAACACCAGTGAGTGCACAGGACACTCATCTAGGTTTCATTTCCTTACAAATAGGCTAAACAATATGCAGGCCCTTGTTTTTCATTAAATGCTTCTCTGGAAAACTAGACACTGATGAAACCCTTACCATCTCATGGGCTTTTCAGCCATTCTACTAATGTAAACTTCACGTTTATATATAGCCAGGGAAAATCAGCTTCTCTTSAGCTAATAAACAGAATTTTCTCTGCTTAATTTCCTCTGAAATTAATCAATTAACAAAAGCATCACTTTATGTCAAATTACTTCATTGAAAAATGAACTATATTATCAATTCCTGTCAAATGAACTACGATCTCTAAATGTCAGATAGTCATTCTAGTCAGATACTGATCACTTGGATTGGATTCAATATGAATTAAAATTTAAATAATTTCTTTCCTATCATGTGCTCCCTGATCAAACTACCTTTCCATAGAAGMATTTTTTGATGTTAAAAATAAACATAAAACAAAAAAATGTTTCCTTTAAGTCTTAAAATGCCATCAGCAGTAAACATATATTTTCTTACCTTACTACCCAATTTCTGGAATGCCAGCTCATATTCTATGTTGAATGACTTACTGATTTTACAGAGGAGACTTTGGTTAACTGGGCACCAAAATAAAATAATTATGTATCACTTMATTGTTTGTCAGAATTGGCATTCTAGACCCAGAAAATGCTAATACAGCTTACATCTTGCCTAGAAGTCTCCTCATTTTTCTATTGAGCCAKCCTGCTGGGTTTAAAAGCTGGGATTTAGAAACCTACCTGTCTATTAGGCATGGAGCCAGATCAGAGCCTCACAGGACTTCTTGAGCCCATTAGAGAATGTATTATACTAACAGGGAGTCATCTCCCTTCTGAACCAATACAGTAAAAACTTCAAAGTATGTATTTCTGGATGGAAAGGAAAGTGGATGGAACACACATCATCTTTTCTCTGCAGAGCTTTTGGCCACAGTTACAATTTTCCCAAACTAGAGGAGAGTGAGAAGGATGACAACGTAAGCACTATTACCTTAAATATGGGACAGTTAATGTGGGAGAATAACAGTGCTGAAGTTCTGATYATCTGTTTTCCATTTCTATTATTCATAGAAGATAGATTTTTCCACTGGCAAAAATAAATAAAGCACTGAATTTTAGGATTTTGGATGACATCACTGACAGGGAAGAAAACTAAGATAAGCTCTCAGGGATATAAATGGGCCCATGTAATGAAAAATGCAATTAGGATTCTTAGGAAAGCACTATGAGAGCTTTCCTGATTARCATTGCATATATTCTGTCAGATCMCAGAGTCCAGAGAGATTGGGGCTCTGTTATCTGTATCATGTCACACAGCACAACACAGCTCAGCCTTTGGGAAGCTTCCTAGCTTGTGGTTTTTTTTTTTTACCTGATCCAGAAGATGCAGATCAGCTGTTTGAAGAGTAAACACAGTTCCAACAGTCAAGTTCTCCTGTGCTTGCAAATGGGGTCACACTGTGCGGCTGCTGCCCAGCTTGCCAGCACATGACAGARGTGAGATGTTTCCTCCTGTCCACACATGGACTGCTAAAACTCCATTGCTGCAGCTGCCRGTGAGTCATGAAACTTGTATTGAGCACAGCCTGAGCTATTTCAAAGTGCAGTGCTCATTTCCCCCAGATTTCATGGTCAGAAGAAACCAAGACAGGCAAATGACAGATGGGAAGGACTGAAGACACAGAGTAGTGCAGCCAACTTGTTTKTGTGTGTACACATAAAATGTCTACGATTCTGATAAGAAGTGGATATTTTCTAGTCCACGTATCATGAAACATTAAGAAAATTCTTACAAAGAATTACAATGAAAGAATACTTAGTTTGCTCTCATCCCTCAGAAAGGAGATATTCTGAGACTGCTTTCAKAAACAAGGTAATGAATTATACCAATTAACCACAATTAATTACCAGTCTGGATTTCTCCCCTGTCTCATCTGTTTTACTTTGTTGACAGCCATTGACAGCCTTTACTTTGCTCACAGCAYCATGAGTACCCACCTGAGGGAAGAAAGCCTCTTTGAACCCCAGAGAACTTCCTGATCTTTACCAGGTTAAGAGACTATTTGCCTTTGCTTTGCTTTCCATCCCTTCTCCTCTTAGCAAGGATAAAGGGAATAGAAAATACAAAGAACAAGCAATAAATCACTGCTGAGTAATCATTTCTGATTAAAAAAGGACCCACATCCMAAAAAAAATCTTAGCCTTATGTCAGAAGAAAGGAGGGAAAACAGACAAGTCAACAGTGGACTGTGGCCCCCATTTAAGAGAGGACATGTTTGCTGCTCTGGCCCATCCTCAAAGTCATGCTACTCACTACCACCATGGACTGAATGGCTCCTGCAGCCTCTGCCAAGAAGGGAGCTCTCCAAGATTATCCTTCACTTCCACCTTAGGAGAACATCAGACTGAGTAAATGCATCACCTCTTCTGCAGAAAAGACCATTAAAGTAATTCCTTTCACTGCACCAACTGCCTCCTACCTCTGAGGAGATCAGACCTTACTGATTCTCTCTGACAAACTGAAAAAATCCTTTGCCCCTAATTCCAGCCTTTACTACAGATACTCTATGGCTCTAACAAGCCTCAAAAAGTTTTCTAGGGCTTATAACTCAAAGAGTAAGAATTAGGAAAAATAAATGTTGATTTCATCACGTGATGCTATGTTTATGTTACAAGGTTCTCTCTTACTTTTTAGTTATTTCTGGAAAGCCTGTGCCTAGAAAAAAAAATCACTTCTTCCATTTGGGCTTTGATAAGACTTTGTAAAATAATACCCAAATTCTGCTCTGACTGAAACCACTGTTCAAATTTCCACTGATCAAACTGGATACAACACCTTATAATAGCTATAACTAGGTTCCCCTTTAAAATATAAGCTTAGAGAAAGTAATTCATGGTTGCAGATTACAAAAGAACTTCAAAACAGATGTGCACTACTTAGGAAAGTMTCACTCTCTCAAACATGATGCTTTGAACCTTGCCCTCCCTCAACGTGGTCCCTTGAAAGCAGGGAGCATATGTTAGTATAAATCAAAGATGAKGAATTATATTATGTGCAAAATCTAAATTTGATTTATTGTTTTTTTTTTTCCTCTCAGGAGCACACATATGTTAGATGTATGTTTATATATCAGGGCTAGGTTTCAAAATCAAAGGTTATGTAAGACAAAACAACTTTAAAGTAAGTCGTAATATGCCGTTAAACACTACCAAAAGACAAACTTMTCTSTKTWYAYMCCTATCAAACTTAAATTCTGTGTCAATGCTAAGTTGTGCCTCACAACTGGCTGAGCACACCTGGTGAACTTCCATGCCTCCKGCAAGCCTTGGCCTGGTCTGATTGGAAGGCTTATGAAATCTGGCTATACTGCACCAGAAAGAAGGCTAAAAACCAAAAATATACCATTAGAAAAGAACACCATAAATGTCCCATGTTCCATGGACTTTGAAACATGCTTTTTTCCCTGCAAACACTAAGTGAATTTCTTCAATGTGTTATGAAACMTTATTCATACTGGGACTGCTTTACWCAACTGATATGGTGGAAAAAATCTTCACRGCMAAGATACCATTTTTTATTGCAAGTGGGAACTGGGTCCTCCAATCTATTTGAGATGTCTCATCACTAGGTTAATTTCTCATGTTTTGTTTACATTGCAATTCTCAAAAATAGCTCACACAATGGGAAAAAAAAGGCAACAAGTTTTAAATATTTTCCAATTGGAGAATGAGTTTTGGCATGTAACAACTTTTGGAATCAGTAAACAAAAGCTTTTTGAAGGGGATTTATCCTGTATGTTAAATATTCAACTAGAAGGAAAATGAAGGAGGGGTAGAGGAGGCTAAATCACAAATGACGATAACAAGGACTTGAAGTGGATGGGAATTTCAGCAAGATCAAAATGAGTTACAAAATATTAAGGAAGTGCCTGCTACAGGAAAAACACTGCAAGATCTGTACAGATGGTTAACATTCTTTGCTTACTTATTTTTAGGACTAGAAAAGAAATGCTTTTCATTTTCTTTCCTAGTCTACCTCCTGTAATTATATATTTTTGATTAAAAACTCCCAAAAAAGCTTGTTTCCATTTACCTGAGTGGTCCAATCTGCTTATTCTTTTATGACTTTTTAAAATTTTATTAAGGAAGCCTTAATAATCAAACTGAGCTGACTATGTTTTTCTAAGTCTAATTTCTGCTGTGTTATTCATAGCTGGGAGARTGAGGGAGGGAAATGACTGTCCAAGTCCTATGTCTATCCAGTATGGTTTTGAGAGAATCTTGACCAGAAAATCACTTTGTTAGACCACGGTGTTCTCTAGCATGCAAGCTCCATTTCTGAAATTCAGATAAATAACTGCCAAGAAAGCTATGTCTGGCAGAAAATAAACAGGAGAAAAATCTTGTCATAATTCAGATGGACACAGTGACACATTCATTGCTAAAACTATGGCATAATCCAACTGGGATGGCTTTCATTAGATTTTTTTTTTCCACATTTAAATCTATTCAAATAAATAAGGTTTTAGGATATCTGGTAACCAGCAAAAATTACAGCAAKGGAATAAAATACTACATTCAGTTTAACAGACATTTCACAAAATCTGGAGCTCAGTTCTGTTATGCAATGTCATCCAAAGAAACTATYAATGTTTCATGAGCACTTGCTCTCTTACAGTTAGAATCCTGTTGTCATTGGCCCTGCAGCTTCAGCATCCTTAAATTTCATCTTTCAAAACCAAAGACATTTCAAAATTATGGTTTTAMTTTCAGATAAGGAAATCTGCCAAGCAGCCTGTTACCTGGGTAAGAAATGATACTCCAAACTTACATATTTTAGCTTTGGTTTGATATGAGGTGAGCTCAAGCAGCAGACAAGATATTCCAGGCAGTCTACTGTCTAAAACTGCAAAACAGAGCTGTTCTTATATAGTTCAACTCAACTATTGACTAAAGCCATCACCTTTGGCTTCTTGACCCAGAACTCTTTCTACCCCAAATGAGAATTTCTTATGTTTGCCATGAATGTTTTGTCATTGATAAAGAAAAATATCTGCAGATTCTTCTAAAGTTGCTTTACTCTCAAAATTTTTTTTTTATTCTTTCATGTCACTGCTTATACCCAGGACTGTCTTGAAAATCTCCCTTCAGATTATAATTCTAGATGGGAGCTGAACTGTACTGTACTTTTGACAGATCCAACYAAATAACTGAAAGGATCCATGAAGACAGAGGAATAATATAAAGTTTTGCAGCAGGGTCTTTCTAGACACTTTAAATGCAGAGTATTTAACTAGTTTAGCTGCCAATTTGAACCTTCATAAAATTGTATATAAAGCATATATATATATATAAAATATAAAGTGTTTTAGAGGAATTTATATAAACTGCTTTTACAGACTTCCCCAATATACGCTAAATTATTTCTCATACCTTTTAATTGCAATGTGTTGGCCATCCAAGAGATGTCTAAAATTCTGCATTTTAACTCCTCCCATAGTTTAAATATATAAGCAGAACTGTATCTGCTCAAAGAATTTTAATACAAATTCTCAGAATTTGAATTAAAGAAAACCTACTTTTTCTCAGTAAAGAGAGAATCAGAAGGTAAGGCTTGGTTAGAAATATTTCAGTATTTATTTCCATTTTTCACCCTGAAAAGCTATTAGAAAAAACAGCCCTTTCCATGTTTTTTTTTGGCTTGTTTTACTTCTGCAGCTATTTACTTTGCAAGAAAAAATTTCCACCATAGGCAACAAAAAACTTTTGCTGTATCTTTAAACTAAAGGACAGGAAACTATTACACTTTTCTCAGTTACCCTGCATCTTTCCCTAAGTATTTTCCAGAAATGATGAAAAGCTATTTCTCACCTGAGTTAAAGCAGAAATAATGCCAATATAAAATCAGTAAAAACTGCCTGTAACTTTAACTTCTTYTCTACAGATCCTCACTTTCACATCAATTTGTGGTATGTTTGGCTTTATGCTTTGTGTTTGAAATAGACTGGTTGGTGTAGCATCCCTGAATGCCAAGTGGGGAAARCAGATCCTAGGAGGAAGCTCACCAGTACTTTTCAACAGCATTTTTATTAAAGGAGCAGTAGAGCCTCCTATCACCTTGAAACTTCTTTCAATGSAAAGAAAAAAAGAGACACTTAACTTGTCACTAGACACTGAAAATGTAATTTTCCTTCAGTATAGTCTATGAAAATGATTGCTCTACATCTTTGACTGCTTCATCAGTTTAAAGAYTGCTGAAGAAAAGCTTCCTATTTTAGGCCACACACTACCTTGCAAAAAACTACTATGAATGTGGGGAATAAATAGTAACAAGAATATAGTCAGCACAGAACACTATTAATTGTTAAAAGGAACTCCTGATGTTCTAAATAATAATGCAGTATCCATCTCTGAATTCTGACAGACAAGAATTGACAAMTACTGAAGTTTCATTTAGTTTTTTTCTCAAAAGCTGCTTTTCCAAACCATCCCCAGTGGAAAAACTCCCTAGACTCTGGCATACATCACAAATCCCAGCTTTCAGCAGATGTTGACAGCASAGTATCTCCCCTCACACAGAGACTTTTATTCACATACAAGCTCAATAATGCAATAAAAACTTGACTGTGCAGTAAATGAACTAATGCAAATTAACTTAGGAAATGGCAACAATGGCTTATAAAGCCCCCYAGCAGTTATCACATTTCTAAATCTTTTCTAGCACACAGAGAGGACAAAGGGCTGATGACACCAGGAGGTGCAGCAGAAGCTGGACAAGACCCTCTGCTCCAAAGTGCAAGGTGCCTGGTCAGAAGGAGAATTACACTGACTTTTGCTGACGTTGGCAGCCAGCCAGTTCTGCAACAGAGAGAGACACACCCAGGGTGCCAAATCCCAAATTATGCTAAACATAGACACAGGGATGCTGAACAGCACTTGAGGGATTAAAGTCCTTCTTTCTCCACTCCCTTTTCACATCTAAGTGGGGTCAAATTCTTTGGTTTCTGAACYGTTTCTGATTGCTCTTTAGAGCAGYAAGTGCTACTCCAGCCCTCCTACAGTTATCCTGTGCTTCAGCTACCACAAGCTTTTTTATAGCACACTACTGACAACATTGCTCAAATTAGCCCTGACAAAATATACATTACACACCAATAGRCTGAATTGCAGGGCTGGTTCTGGCAGTTGTATGACAGTTCTATTACAGCACAACTACACCAGAGCCTACAGGAATGAAAATGCGAACAAGATTGACTTTTCCTCCATTGATATAAAATACTTTGAAATAATATGATGAAAATAATGCTCAGCTCCTTGTAGTCACAAATGAATGCATACTTAAAGATGAAATCCGCTGGACTTTCACTGCAAGACAAGCTACGTTTTCCATACAGACACTTTGGCCTATTTGGTGTTTCACTCTTCCTGGGCGCACTGCAGAATGTGTTGGAAGCATGAGCAACTAATAAAAGGGCACCTAATAAACATGCTGGCATGCATTTCTGTAAACTATCTTCTTCCTTTGAAAACAACTAGATGTTAGGTCCTTCAACAAGGCTAACACACAAACACAAAGAGATTCAAAATGGGTAAGAAAAAACTGGACTATGCAGACTGCAAATATAAATGATACCATGMTTTAACATATGAAACAAAAATTAAAAGAATATGAGAAATCAGAATAAAAATTAGTCAAATTACACTGGAGAAATCAGAAGAAAAGTTAGTCAAATTATACTTAGCAGCTCAGACAGCTGTATGAATCTTGTGACTGTAGTGCTGGAGCATTCGAATTTCACACAGCATTCACATGACATTTCTATAGTCCATATAACAAACAGAAGATGGYATTTTTTTATATAAGGCTTTAGAAGTACTATTTGGTTCTTGGCTGCCAGAAGAAAACCAAGTGAAGTGTTCTTTAAGATCCTTGGGAATTCATATCTCATGCCTTTTTTTCAGTCCTGTTTCAATCTTTCCCCATGTGGCTGRAGTATTTGATTGTTTACTGGTCCTAGCAGTCACAAATGCCAGAGTCTGGAACATGACTTGCAGCCAAACATACTCTTTTGACAGCACYTGCAAGCATAAAGCTCAATGACTTGGGGAAAAAAAAAAAAGATCCTCTTCAGTATCAATATGGTGCAAAAGTTCTTCACAATAACTTGTCCATTGGAGTCCTCAGGGAGGTGTAATTAGTAATTACTGATTAAAAGGTACCAGAAAATGACCAGAAATTTTTTGGTTTTCCAGACAGCAAGAGCCTTTCATTCAGGAGGTTTTCCAGTTACTGATGGAACAATCATTTCTTTGGTGACAACTGAATGGCACGCAACCAATGCTGGAATTACCAGGCTTTACTTAACAGCATGTCAAAAATGGCTGCCTTAGAGTCTGCCTCCCCCACAGCTAGGGCTGGCACTTCTTGCCTGAGAAATTACCTGGGCAAGCCAGCAGGCATTAAAATATACTGTTCTTAAATGCAAAGCCTCTGGTATCTTAGGATCAGACATATTTTCTTATTGTAAAATTATGAATTCTTCACACTTTTGTACACAGGGGGCAGATTACTTCCCCAGAGAGCAGAAATAAGGCAAGCAAATACTTCGACTTATACACACACAGAGCCTTGCTGAGGAAAGCACAGCACGCCTGATTTTTACTCCAGAGCAGTACCACACCAGCAGATTCCACAGTTCCCTAAGGCAGCTTTTTCTAAATAAAAGCAGACTMTCTCTGTCAGTGCTGTTTCTCTTATGAAGCAGGGAAGAAGGTAGGGTTTGAAATTTCCCCTGGCAGCTCTAGGCCCCCATTTCCAGTGCTGCTGTCACAGCTGGGGCAGATGTAGCTGGCAGCAATGGCCAGGCGTTTTGCAGCCAGGTGTATTTCCAGTCTTAAACACTGACTCTTACACCACTGGGTCATCTGTTTGGTTTTGATGCCACTCCAAAATCTGTGGCTAAATAAAGGGCAAGAATATTAAACCATGCAGCTGACTCCCAAGAACGAAATAGTAACATAGAAGAATTTTCTCTTTGGTCTTGAAGAGACTGATCAAATGGTATAGTAAATCTGAATCAGAACCATATCTTTACTGTGCATAGAGAATTGATCAGCAATATAAAAATAGGACAGCAAAACAGTAATTTCTTCTCTATTATGGGAATTGTACAAACCAAAATAAACATCTTCCTATCCATCAGCTGAATTTAAGAGTTATTTTCAAGGCTGAAGACTGTCTGCTCTATTTATGTAATTTAGAAGTCTGAAGTATTTCTATAATTAAAATCCAGCATGTGGCARAGACCTGGTTTTGTTTCAATAGGTCCAAGGCACAGACTATACTAAGATGATTTTTTTTCTAACAAAAATGGAAAAATGTTACTTTACTGAATTTCTTGCTAGGAATTTTTTATTTAAAATAACAACTCRGGTAGTATTGGAAGGACCAGTTTTTATAATAAGAAAAATTAAATTTAAGAGAATTCTTCCTATGTGAATTGGAACACTCTGCTAATTTCTTATTTTATCTGATCTTCCTTGGTCATCTGTCATTTTTRTTATGTTTCTGTGTACTTTTTTCCYGCATTTACAATATTTGTTTTCAAACCAAATTACTCTTTACAAAWTTAATGAAACAGCATATTTTATCTGAACTACAGAAGTATAGATTGGCTAAAAAAGGATATTAGAAGAGGGACACATTTTTGCAACCTTCTCCATATTTTAGTGGGGATTTTTTATTACAAAAAWACCCCACAGAATTATACCATTGCTGTTTTATAGAAAATGTAAGAGTGAAGTTTTTTCAATGGAAGTTTAAACTATTGTTKTGCCAGGAATTACTACAGCTTTATTATTTCGTTTTCTGCATAATCTTATCCATTTCTGTCAAACCTCCCTGTTTCCAAATTTGACCATGTTTCCAAATTTGAGTGTTAGCAGCAACTTTGGAGGGATGGAGAGAGTCAAGAGAGGTGATAAATCACTTCCTCATCTAGTTTGCTGCCCAATCTCACTGCATATAGAGAACTCAACCTTGTTTTCTACAATTCACAAAAAGAAGGCAAACTAACTCCAGCGCAAAACTTCTGTGGTTTTGCTTTTTGTATGCTTAAGGAAATTATTAAAATTTGTGTAAGATTAAATGTCAATGCTTTCATGGTTAATTGACATACATTATCTAACATTTATTTCTGTAATTTAATTTTGYTGTATTTCCTGCTCATTTTGCATTCTGAAGGAGAGAAGGGCACTTTTTCAGCTGACCTAATGAAAACACTGCCATGACAAATGAGAAATCAACCTGTGTGCAGTGGAGTCTGGCTGGAGAGAATGCTAATTCTCTGCCTCAATACTGCCTTCAAAGAGATTATTCAAGGCTCCCTCTGACATGGAACACAGTGACCAGCCAGCAAGTGCTAGAGATGAAAATAACCTTTATCTGTTTTAACAAAAAGGTGAACTAAAAAAAGCAGTCAGTCTAACCCTTAATGTTTACTATTAGCAATGAACAAAATGACTTTATTTAGTGCTTACTCCGTAACTTTCATTGATWGAGATTTTACTGTAGATCTTTTATGTTTAAATCAGCATAATTTATTTACATAAAGCAAAAGATTAAAAAAAAAAAGCTATAGGAACTCAGTGGTTACTGAGATCTAGCAAATGCCTAAGAAACCTGGAAAAGGTATTTAAGTGACAGTTTTGCATACAAAACTACATACACTGAAGCTGTGACCTTACTGTCCTCGTCAAGCAGGTGGTGTTGTTTATAGAATTCAAGTATCAAATAGCCAGAAGCATGAAGACAACTCAAATGAAAAAATGAGGCTCAGCCCCAACCTATCAAATATGCATGAATGAACCAAAGTCAGCAAATTACTCAAAATACTAACAGTAATGAAAACCTTCTTAAGGTGACAAAATGTGCAAGTGGAGAAATGACCTGAGACTTCTAAAGTTCTAGCTGCAGAAAACCACAGCAATGTACACAAGTAGCTTATACTACCAGGATGCACCTAACTCATCAGTACTTTTTTTTCCTGAACAGGATTCTTAATGAATTTTAAACTTACTGTAAGTGCCTACCCCTCCTGAGAACTGAATCTAAAGACAGGACACTACTGTGACAATTCTGTTAGAAAACACAAGTTTTTAAAATCTAAAATTGCTGGAGTAATTTAAATATCCGACAAGAAAAAAAACAAGGTTGCCAGCCTCACATAAGACATATTTCGAGGGCAGAACTGAAAAAAATATGTATTGTGTAGATACAGCAGTTCCAAAAAAAATTAATGAAGTCTTACTACCTATGGCAAAGAACTTGGAAAACTCGCGTAATTCACGTTATTTTTAAATGTACTTAATAAGACCCCACAAAATACACAGTTCTTAAAGTCWCAGAGATAAGGTACATAATACTCTTTAGGAGTTTGTCAACCCCCCAATAGCCAGATACAGGTGGTGAGCTTCATAGTTCAGTTGTACTTGGCATCTTTTCCTCAGGGCAACTCTTGGTGCTGCTATGGGTGTTGAAAAAATATTGAAACAATTCATCCAGCAACAGCTGTTAATTGTCTTCCACAGTGCTCCTCTGACAGAGAGAACATAATGCTTCACTTGTGGTTTCCCAGACTAGATTCCCTACCTTGAGACATTCTGCCATATCATATGGTAAAGGTGTGCTCCTGTACATTTCTAGRAGGTGTTTCTTCAAGCTATTCTGAGGCTTTGTCATTCTACAAAACAACAACCATATGTGAATGGACTGTGGTTCAAGTTCACGTTCTGTATTACAATTACCAGTTGATAAAGCCTTTAAAACCCCTCAAGTTCCTGATTCCCAGGAACTACTTTCCAATCTAAGATTATGATTAGCTAACTCATGGCAGAGTTCTTCAACAAATCCATCCTCCCTATCCTCAGCCCAATGACTGTAAATGTCTAGGCAGCATTACTCATCATTATTTATTCCTCATTATTTTCTCCCTCAACGGTATTTGTGTTCACTTGATTCCATCAGTTTACTGTGCATTTACTTCAAAGGTGGTAATTTTTAATCATCATGTTTAGTTTAGTATGATTTGTAGTTTCCTATTATGTTTTCTTCCATTACAGTTCTAAGCAGGAAAAGGTAAAAGCATGACCTTTCTACAGCCATTTGTTATCTTCATAACTTTACATCAGCTTTATATTAGCTCTGTCTTGCCTAAATGCTCTGAAGAGGTATTGAACCAAGGGCTTTGAGATTTACTAAATGCTCTTTTTACATGATTCATGGGCAACTGCCAAAGCATCAATAGAGAGTCAGCAAACCTTTCTGCACATGAAAAACAGAAAGCTACAAGACACATTGCACAATAGGTAGATGAAAACTGTTTTCTAGGTAGAAGATTTATATTTTGCATGCATCAAGATGGATGTTTAGCATGTTTCTAGGATGATGTGGAACACTGCCCCTGGAGCCCTGTTGGCTTTCTCTCCCCACCGCAGAAGTTTTAGGCTTAGCCATAGAGAGACATTTGAACCATTCCATGAGCTGCATTTGGCTAAACTCTCTGGCTTGGCCTATTTTACAATAGCACAATTTTACAATAGAAAGGGCACATGCAGTGGAGTGGAGAAGGCTGTTTTCACCTAAAAGACAAAGGCACCTTGAGGAAAATGCCATTTGGCATTTTCATTTGATCAGAAGTAGATTTCATCCCCCAAATAAGATCTTAAAATGTCATCCTAGTTCGTTCACATGAGAGACTGTGACATGAGTCATGTAAACCATCCCTTTCCTTCCAGCCATCTACATCTTTCAGAAATTACTAACAAAAGGTATCAGTCTACAAAGACTCACCCCATMTGGTTTCCTCCTTGTCTACCTTCTCATCTCTTCAGGATCAAAACTTGATAATTGCTTTGTCTTAAGGGATGTTAAAATGGGCAGTGATCTTTCTTACTCGCTTGTTTTATACAAGGAAACACTACAGCAATTCTGTCATGAGGAGGTCCCTTCCTCTCTGACATTTTCAGTGACTGCAAAACTCAACTGTTTCTCTTCTTATTCAAAAAGACCTTGACTCTGCTTTGAACTGGAACACATAACAGGAGTACTGCTGTCCCTGCGCTCCTGAGAAAATATTTTTCTGTGTGAGCCAGCAAAAAAATTTTACYGTGGGGTACAGAAACAGACCAAAATTACCTGGACCTAGTTTTAAGAAGCAGAAGTAAGGCAAACACAATAGCTTTACTGTCTAATGGACACATGGATAATTCTTCATTAGAATGGAAATTCACTTGTGCTGCCATGTTTCAGCAATGCATATTCCCAGAAAAGAGATGCATACACTCATTACTGGAGAAGACAGAGCAGAACCTTGCATATTCTTTTAAAAGGACTATTTTTGACACAGTAACACACCTTCACATGTCACCCCACATGCGCATTCCCACAATTTAGCTTAGCATGTAAGGAACTCATCTGAGGCAGAAAAACCTCGACTGCATTGGGCTGTAAGTCAGGCCTTCCAGTTCCTGGTTAGCACTCTCCAGAAAAAGACAGCTAACCCATCCTCTGAGTGTAAAAGTTTGCTTTTTTTTTTTTTTTAAAAAAAAAAAAAAAAGCCCCAACAGCTGAGACCATACTGCATTTTGCAATAGGTCTGCTCTGACATGAAAGCGTGAGATGTTCTGTCTTTGAACACATGCAGGACACTGACCACTTCAGAGGATTTAGGTAAAGCAATACTTAAATCAAGATTCATCCCATCTCATTACAGCACATCACAGAGGGGTCCAAGTTTCAAAAGCCACCATGCCGTGTAGGCTTATTATGGAAGGAGTGGCGAGAGACAGGCACTTTCAGGCTGTGCTTCATGTGGTAGGTATGCATTGGCTGTAAAGAATAGGAATGTTTGAAGTTGGAACAAAATCAGTGCAGGAACTTGGGGAATTATCAGTCAGAGAAAATACCCACTGTATTAGAAACCTCCTATTGAAKTGGAGATTGGGATTTGAGCACCCAGCCTAAACTGAGGCAGAGCTCTCAGATCTGTTCTTTCACTTATTTCCTAAAGCAAATAAAAAGATTAAGAAATAAAGTAACACTAAAATTAACCAGTTTATTACATAGATTTGCAGATACAGATGCAGTAAGCATCCTGTGCTTTACTCAATTCATAACAGTGTGCTAAGCCTTTAAACTTCTGAGGGCAACTACCAACACTGAAACATCTTATTCTGCCTTTGTCATCTCTTTACTGCTAAATTATTATTTATTATTGCACAAAAATAGCTGTAAAATGCAACCACTCATTTAAATTCTCTTTAGGAGTTTCAAATAATGACAGGTACAAAATGGACAAAAAACTTATGTCAAAAGCCATTATGGTAAAATTACTGTATTTCAGAGTATAAATGCAAGAAACAGTAAAATTTTAAAACCAAACCAGGTGGGAATTTAAATCATAAAATAATTGTTTTCTGGCTACCTGCATCTTCCCTGAACTTGTCAAATTTCTTTAGACAAGTTAATAGGTATCAAATCTGGACAAAATACATTCTTATTTAATTATAAAATAATTTTCTCTATGCTGGACAGTATATGCAGTGCTGACAAGTGATGACCTGTACAAAGATTCCAGAGCACGAATGCAGAAATAGTACTTATGAATGATAAATACTCTATATTATTAATTATTATTTGTAATATTATTACAATGTATAAATTATTAATACTATTAATACCCCATTCATAAATGACTCTGTACTTGGGGGCGGAAACAGCAGAATGCCTACTTATCAAACTAATTTTTTCTCAAAATATGATATGTAATTATCTAGTAATGAAGTCACTAATAAAATAGGTAGTCACTAATAAAATATTAATTTTAATTAGCTCAGTTGTATTCAGTGAAGAAAATGGCACTGCTTATACAAAACTGTATAAGAGAATGATAGCTCAATATGCTGAACTTCACTTCTAAACTGTTTCTCACAAATTGTTAACAAATTTCCTTTTTCTGAACTTGCTCATCAGTTGAGCAAGTTACAGATTTGTAATGTAAAAATGAGAATTAAGAAAGCAAAGTATTAAAACTATGCAAAGTTCAGGGCTGACAGTCTGAGCACAAAGCAAGGCTCTCATCGAAATGCTGCTGCCTGAAAAAGCTAAAAAAGATCTCTGCTTCATTATCCAAGTTAGTCATCTGCACTGCTGAACATCTGGAGGAAGGGCTCTCCTTTCAGGGAGCCTCCTTCTCACTGCTGACTACAGAGAAAGGACAGAACAGTACTTTAGCTGGACACACACCTTCAGATTACTAAGATTTGCTTAAATGTCCAGATGAGTCACTGGTCACCACCAGCACCATGGGCTTTTTCTAAACCATTTCTCTTTTTAACTGCAACAGTTCAATGATCCAGATCATTGTGAGGGCTTCCAATTACTAACACCAATATAAGCCAGAGGACAAGAAGATCCAGCTCAAACCAAGGAAGAGGCCAAACCTTCTCTATTGATGGCAGAGCAGATTTATAGAAGAATAGAGAAAATTGCTTCTCACAGTACAAAGAATGCCATTATTTTCTCAGTGTTTTTGGAGCAGAAATTCTTTCTGCCGGCACAAGCAGAGAATTCACTGAGCAGTAATTTCCACTTATAAGTAGAAAATCCTGCTCCTTAGCGATTTCTAATAATTAACTTTTCTGATGTTTATTTTAGCTAATTAACTAATACTATGAAATAATATTTGATGCCAAAATTATACTCAACCAAATCCCATTATTTTACTTGATTGTGATCAGTGATATATAAATAATTATACTCTTTATCACTATTTCACAGACARAAGAAAGTGATCTCAGCTTTACAGTTCTAGAAGACAACCTCGGCATCTCTAAAAAGCATCAATACCAGATACAGGAATGAACACTATCAGATATGGGAAGCTAGATCTTGGAGCTTTWAGCAGGTGAATGGACTAAAATGACACTGAAGAACAGAAAGGAGTTTGGGTCACTGGTGAATATACAGCCTTATACAGTTACAGTCTATCAGCTATAACAGGCATAACAAAATTCTGCAGGGTTGTCCCTCTAGTTTCAGAAATAAATGTGAGATTTTAAATAATTATAAGCTAAGGAAATTACAAAATCTGAAATGCTTGTGCATAGCAACACAAGTTATAACTAGTGGTCCAAACAACATCTGTCACAGGATTAACAGTAGCCCAGCAGATAAGAAAGGGGCAACAGTAAGATTAATCACAGCGTGCAGCTGAACAGGGACTGGCAACATCCCACATATATGTTAAACAGCTGGGAAGTTCAATCCCTGTTCCTGCTCTGAGACAGGGCTTCTACCAGCATCCCAAGTGTTGACACCTCATGGGGAGTGGAGAAAGGAGAGGTGGCAGGGGAAGCTGGCAGCAGGTCAAGCAATGCTATGAAGGAGCTGTACAACTGCAATTCCTTCAAAGCAGTAAAAAAAACCTACATCTCTATTTTTTGGGAGAAGCAGTTAGCCAGTTGCAAAAGCACAGTACTCAGGACACCAGCTGGTAGATGGGGCATGACCTGGAAAATGAAAACAAATATAGAGGAGATAAAAAATATACAGAGGAGAAATGTAGCTCAGGTGCAGGCAGCTAGACCTCACAAAGAAGCTCTTAGCTGGGAGACATAATATTCAGCTATCAACTTGTCTCAGATAACGGAGTTTTTGTGACAAACCCTGGGACAATTTCCAGCCAAAACCAAATAAACCTAGTCCCAGGGAGACAGAGGACAACAAGGACCTTCTGAGTGCACCTAGTAAACTCACAGCAGACCAGAGCACCAGCCATGGAGCATGGCCCTGGCACAGCCCACGGGGACCAGCAGGAGCACCTGGAAACATAGGCACTGGAAGACACAGTCAAAACAAGAATACTCYAACAAGCTCATCTCCAACAATGGCCATTGCCAAAACGAGATGCCAGCTGTAGGTGGCAGAAGTAGCTGACTCCCTCTGAATAGTTCAGGCAGACTCCATTGTTAGTATTTAAAATTTGGGAAACAAGGCTCCCTCCAAGGTCCGCACACTCCAAGGTGTAAAATGAGGGAATGGATGATGAACACTTTGCTGGATCTGCACAGTTAAACACTTTGAGAAGCAGGAAAACAGAAAGAATTACAAAACCAGCAAGGGAGTCAATATTGCAGAACAGCTGTCAAGGCAGCTTTGCAGCTTTAGCTCCAGATGCTTAGCAAGCTCAATAGCACCAGTTACACCTAACTCACATTTTAAAATATTGAGTGCCCACATAACAAGTACCAGTGGGGGAATGGTATTCTATATAATACACTCTACAGCAAGACCATTTCAAGGAATTGCTCTCTCTTCCAAAGAAGATCCAAAAAAAGGAGCTCTATTCTYGGTATTCTGACCTGCATGAAACAAGCATGTATGTTGCCACTGGCACAAACTTCCATCTTCTCAGTTACTGTGTATAAATCTGCCTTCTTCATCTCCATTTGATTCAAAAGCTTCCCAGGTAAGAGACCAAAGAAAACAACTTCCTCTCTCCTCAAAAGTGTCGTTTCCTCTCCACACTCTCAATTCCATTAATACAAAAATATAACTAAGTACCTTCACTTCAGTGACCAAAAAAAGTCATGTGTCAGCTGTGCCCCCATAAACCACATGCCACATTTCAGTGTTAGTGTCTGAGTTTACCTATTCAAATCCATAAAAGGATTTGTTAAGTTTCTGCATCAACAATTAGAGACCGTATTCACCCTGCTCCAAGTGCCAAGGGGTAACCAAGAAGGCCCAGGCAGCAGACTCATCATGCCCACACCTCCTCCCTTAGCAAGCAATCATACAYGCTGGATTGATCATCCTGCAGAGAAGATGCTACCTTTTATTCCCATTAGTGAATTTAATTTTCTCAGTTTCATTCTGAAGCCCCCCCTTAATGATTTCCTAAAATTCACAGACTAGGCTATTTTTTATGCTGCCATGGGAGTGGGCAAATACGTAGTAATGAATTCAGTTGTACATAATCTATTTGCTGGGGATAAAAATCATTGTACCAAGCCCTTGTACCACTAAACAAAATACTAATTTGTTTCATTTAGTAATATTAAAAATTCATTCAATTGATCATATATATTAAAAAATTAACTAATTTTCATAGCAATTGATTAATTACATGGATATTTCAATGTGATTGAGTACACAATCTCTGCAGCAACTGTCATACTTTAAAAATACCAACGGCATATGTTTCCCTAACCACCAGCTGGAACTTTAATTTGTTAAATTGTAAGTTTTAGCACTTACGTCCAGAAGAGATAAGAGAAATAGGAATTATTTTTTCCAGTAATGTGCATACTGTGCAAGTCACTCAAAAAGACAGTGAATGTGGTTTAGGAAAGTTTCCTTTCATACGCCTTTCCTTTCAAAAGCATCCTTCTCATATGCCTTACCAACCCCTGAGGCACATACTAAATATAACCAGGGTTAATTTCTTTTCAAACCATTTATTTTTCAATTTATTATGACTTCCTATTTGGTGACGCCATATTTTAAAATTATACTAGGCTGGTTTTAGACAGTAATTAGCTCTATATAAAATCCAACAGCCTTATTGAACATAAAGAAATGACATTATCACTTCAGAGCACAAACTGAATTGAAGGTACCTAATAAATTCCTTGAGCAAAGACAACACGTATCAGAGAGAATATTATTCTACCATTAATTTTTATTATATGAGCAAAAGTAGATCATAGCAGCTCATGAGCAACAAGAGCAAAACCAGATGCTGTAATTGTTAGCACAATGTTTTAGCTTCTGTCAGTAAACAGAAATGCTAACAGGTTTTTGTGTGTTTATTATGTATATTGGTACATAATATTTAATCTGAGATAACTGACACTTATCTTGGTAAAATGGGAGCCTTTTGTTCATTCTGCATAAGAAATTGCTGATGAGGAAAAATGTATTACTCTGTTACAAGCAAGTTTTTACAGCACTGCACATTAATTTGTTTTTTTAAACTCCTGCTCTTGAACAGTTCTAAGAGATAACACATAATACTTACTTTCTCAGCCAAAAAAACCCTCAACCATGCTATTTGATCTCATTTCAGATTTCAAGAAGAAAACTCCAAAAAGCACAGTAAGGCAAAAAAACCTGAAAATATTTTCAAAAAATTAACATTTTAACTTTTCTGTTTTCATAGCAAAACACTACTTTGTATTAATCAAAATTCAATTGAAATTTCAAAGAACATGAAATTCTGTGAATTAACTGAGTTTCTTTTAAAAGTAGTTCATTGTTCCAAAACGCTGGATCAYCAATGTTGTAAGACTAGAATTTACATGCTAATAAAATCACATAAAAACACCCAGATAAAAAGTAGACTGCAAGAGCTCTGAAAAGACTCAATGTTTCACAGCTATTTCTTCTTCTAAATTTTTCTTCTAAAATGCCAGTTAATTTGCTGACAAAGTATTTCTAATAAAGCACTATTTTTATGCACCCAGAACTTGTTCTAATATGTAGGCATGCCTACATACTTAAATTTCTGCACTCAGTACAATTTCAAAGCACACTACAAATAAATAGTTTAAAACTCTCACATGAAAACTTCGCAATGTGAAAAATTACTTAATGAATTTATCATGCAGGTGATCTCTGTTCACCTTATACTTGAAATTAAAAAAAACATGGAATACATCAAAAATGGTGACTTCAGTACAAGTACAGCTGCCTTCTACACACACAGAAAAGCAGTAAGAAAATGTTTCATCAGGTCACACAGAAAAAATTCCAATCATCTTTCTTAGTCAAATCACATTTTAAACCTCAATAACCACACAATATAAGAGAAAGCCAGCCAGCAAAGATTGGTAGAGTGGAAGTACTTCTTACTGCTAACATCACTAGTCATATGTCCTTTTGCATTAAGTGAAATCTTCAGTCAGAAAAACAGAGAAGGAAAGGCAGTGAGAAGAGATGGACAGCAGTGAAGCTGCAGATTGGAATGTTCTTCTACCGGAGTCCCAACACCTGGATCTCCCAAACTGAGTTACTGAAAAGTCCTGAAACAGCACAGCAAGGTGACTGAAACACCATGGAAAAATCAAACATTTAGCATGCTCAAGCTTAAAGATCAAAAGTAGCATTTTCCTGCAGAGCTGTCTGCACAGCAAGCTACAGGCAGCCCCCATGCATGAGGTTTGCTGTGTGAGCAGGAGCCTCCCCTTCGCACCATGTTGCTCTGAAGCAGTGAAGCACATTCAGGACAAGCTGCACAGCACGGCAACACGGCCTCATCAACACAGAACAAAGCCATCACTGGCACTGGCAGCTCATCATTTACAAACATGTGACTAACATGGACATAGTGGTATCTTTGTTCTCATTCTGAAGCAATTATCAAAGAAGACATGGTGGAAAACTGACATGAAGGTATATACGAGTCGAAAACTCATAATAGATTTTATCTGAACAGAGGCTTCAAAGACTAGAGTKTCTAATTTTGGGACTTACCGTAAAAAAAAAGTTAAAACTTCTTCACTGTTCTGAATTCACAGAATGATCATGAACTTGCTTTGAAAGGTTTAAAATAGAATTACACATTTACTTAACTCTTATAATAATATCTAAGAAATAGGAAAACTGTGACTGCACACTTACACCATTATGAGGTTAAGTATTTCAGGAAGGAAGTTTAAACACTGGATTTTATTTGGAAAATCAGTTTAAAATTTGAAGTTAAAATATCAGCAGAAGCTGATTTATGGCATCACAGTATCGAAATATTAAATCACTCTCCTGCTTCACTAATTTCCAATGCTCACCCACAAAGCAAGCATAACTATCTGTTGCTCAGCTCTTTATTTCGGAAGTCAAAGTACTTCAGTGGTCTGGTGAAAGCTGTTCTTCACACATTCAGAAGCAGAMGAAAGAATCCCAATGAAGCTCTCCCCCATCCAGCCTGTAGAGTGTGGAACATGAGATAGTTTCATCCCCGCCTACAGAAAGAGATCTACATTGACCTGCTAAGAGCATTCTTGTGTGTTCTGGAAGGTGAACCCGGGTTTGCCATCTACCTGCTCATCTGGTTAAAAGTCTTAAGAGTTTATCAAAAAGTAGTACCAGGCTACACAGATTGACATATATTCTGGAATGCTTATCAAATAAGTAAGCTGACATTAATAATACAAAAAGGAGTGGGAAATAGAATCTCTTCAGAGATCTTTTGCTGTCCCTTATGCTCTCAGCAATTTCTAAAAATATTTCTGCCAACATATTGTTTCATGTCAAATGAAAACTGACGACATTTGAGGTTATGATCTTTGGTTTTTATACCTCATTCTTATAAAATTAGCTTTAGATTCATTATTCAGAATAGAAACTGTTTTAAATGCTACAACATAAAGAGTATGCATTTAATAGGGTGTTTTACCTGCAAAACATTTTGCATACTGTTTGCGCTCTAGGAATTGAACTTCATTATTTTCAAAATAATTAACATAGTTTTGACTGAGGGAAAACAAAAAAGACAGCCTACATTAAATTTTGAGTGCTGAAACAGATCTGGTATACAAGATCAGTATGCACAAATGTCTAGTGTATTTGTGTTTATTTTCAGCACCCCATTTCAGAAACATTTTTTAAACAGCCACAATATTAATATCTGTTCTTCATTTAATGAACACTCATATTGAGTAGTTCCTGAATGTTCAGAGTGTATTAAATTTATTTCTTTTTCTATTTCATTTCCATGTACTTACAATCGTAAATTTCATTGGACTGCAGCAGACATTAAAAAAAATAAAGTGCTGGGTTGGTTCGTTGGGGGTTTTATAGTGAGATGGGGGAACAAATGGGGCAATCGTTTTTCGAATGAAAATCTACTACATTCCACTTCAGAATTAAGAGCACAAGCAAATCCATCTAAAAGTTTCTTCAATTCAGGCACTATTACAGAACCATCTTTCAGACATGTGCAGATGAACGCAGACATCATGTTTTCAAGCTTTCCAGGCATACCTGCTTCAGGCCTCACTTCACACTGCAGAACTGCCACTCCACAAGACTTCCTGCACACTTTCATCCTAATAAACTGTCTGAATAAATGGAATTAAGCACATTTCTCACCTCCTATCACCACCTTATCTCCTACAGAACTCCTCTTCTGGAGAAAAGGTGTTTCCTACTCAGTTTCTTGCCCTAAGTCACACTCTGGCATAGTCCCTTTCCCTTTCATCAGGAGTGATGAAAGCCCACTTTTATGGCAAACCTGGGCTAAACTCAGGTAATGCAAATGTTATCATGCATCTCCACCGGGTAGTTTGAGAGAGATTATTTCAAAACATAATGGTGAAAAAAAGGTTTCAAYTCCTCTGACCTAGTCTTTCATATTCATTTCTTTAAGTACACGGGTCTCAGGTACTTACATTCACTTCATGTTCAGAGAAAACTGGGTTAAGTGAATCATTATGGAAATGTGTCTACTCCTCCTGAGTGATTAACTCAGAGATAAATATCTACCTTTTAGATGCCTCATTTGGGTTAGATAAGTACCAGCAAAATATTTAAGGAAGCATTCTGAGGGATCATGAAAACATCCCAGACTTCTCCACACTTCCCAAGGCCTGAGCACAGAACTGCAGAGGAGCAGGGCTGTCACAAGCAAAGGAAAGACAGCAGCAATGGCTCCATTCTGTGGACGCTGTCCAGATATTCTCAGCTTCTACCTAAAAGAAAATTCTTTCCATCTGAGACTCAGACGACAACTCTTTTGCCTTTAAGAGGAAGATAAAATCATCTAAGTGAACTAAATATGGAAAGGAATCTGTGTATAATTAGGGAAGTAATCTTTTCTCACTTCCCCAGTTAGATGGGGTAAAAAACAACATTTCCAAGGAGTTAACATAATTTGTTTCCAACCTGTTTATGGAATATTATTCTCAAGAGATCAAATTTAATGAGCAAGGGTATGTCTAAAAGTAAAAGGGAATAGAGATCTAAAGGTACTTGACTGCAGCTCTCAAGTAATCAAGCATATGAAAATATTTAATAGGCATGGAAAGCTGGAGATAAATGAACACTGGAGAAGGCATTTTTATTCAGTCAAGTAAATTCATAACTGGAACATGAGACTAACAAGATTGGGATTCACGTAGTTTAGTAATTTTTTACAGTATAAAAGCTTTTCCTTACTTATTAGATTACTGAATTAGGTGGCTGAAGTCTAAACAACTTGGATGAAATTCATTACCTCACCTGATTCTATTTTGAAAACTCATTATCAGCTACAACTCATTGTTAACTGTAACATCAGGCCAAGAACAACACTAAATAATATGGGTTAGAGGCTTTGTCTGGCTACTCTGAAAGAATCTACTTTTATTATGGTATTTGCTGAGTCACAAATTGTGCTATGCTGAGGATGTTGCATACTGTCACTGTTTGTTTAACTACTGGAAAATTGCCAATAGAAAGAAAAATGGGAAATTGTTTTAATAAAGTGGCTTCCTGAACAAACTTGGATGAGAAGTCTCTCCATATGACTTTTAAAGTGTACCTCTAACTAACACTTCATCTCTATATTTCTGTAGTCTCTATCATCCAAAGATCTTAGAGCTTTTGCCAGTACACTTCACAGCAATCTTATATGGAAAGAAACTAATCATATCACTCTATGATAAATAAACAATGAAAGTGTTGTAAAGTAAGACAACATTATAATGGATTTGAAAATACTTCACTTAAAAAAAAATCTAGGCTGTTAGGTATTAGGGGTTTTTTTGATATAGTATAGATTAAATTAATTACAGAGATTAAATTAAATCTTTTATATACAGTTAATGCTTCTGAGAAGCTAAGTTTTCCAAAACTGGTTTTCTGTTTGGATGAACATTACCACAAATTCAATTATTTTGCCTGTATGTCTCAGCTATGAAGCAACACACCTACTACTGTAATTTTCTTTGCCAATATACTCCCATGATATAATGTGAAAAGCCATATGTGCCAGAGAGAGGAATTCTTGCTGATACACAATGTAGTTAACACTTAAGTACACTAAACCTCAAATTATACTTTTAGTTTTCTATAACAGCAAAACTGAGCAATGACAGGACCCCTAGGACATGCACTTRATAAAGACTCTATGACCAAAATGGCCACAGTAACAGTTTAGTGTATGCACAGATAATGCGTGCCACCAACCATCACCAGTAATTCTTGCATCAAGGTCTCCTAATTTCTAAAAACACTAACACACAGCTTCTTGGTTAAGGTTAACCTAAGTAAAAATATCCCTGCTCTTTAAAAAATACATTTTACTGTACTTTACTGGTGTTTCTTGCATTTTCAAATTCCAGCTTTACAGTCCTGATGCATTTTGTCAAATTCAAGGGCTCTCTAGCAGTAGCTTTCTCTTCCCAGAGCAGGTACCCACACTCTTCAATCAAGTAAACTCTCAACTCCTTTTTTTTAACTAAATAAATTGAGCTGCTTAGGTCAATCACTGCAAGGTGTTTTTGCTAGACCACGAGGTATTTTTGTATAAGCTATAAGCCTTCAGATCTTTCATGGGAGTGAGGAAATTTATTTTGCTTTAGAATTTATGCACAAGAACTAAACAAAACAATAACATAATTTCTTCATAAAACTAACATTTATTATTTAGTATGATCGATAAATGAATTTGGTGATTTCTCATATGGCTCTATAGGCTTCCACATAGCTCCAGAGAGAGCTGGACTTGATGATCCTTGTGGTTCTCTTCCAACTCAGAATATTCTGTGATTCTGTGGAGCTAAAAGGTCTCCTTTTTCTAATTCATGATTTCACACGTTCACATGAACACACTCCCGTACATGTACACACACTCTTCATGTTTAACAGTGCTGATTCAATTACTTACATTTCACAATAATTTTAGGATTACTGCTATTAAAGTAATAGCAGCATTTCAACACACAACACATATTTCCCTCTCTGTTACGGAAATCCTTAAGGCTCTTTCATGTAATGGATTTCTGGAGTATTAAATGCAATTAATGAAGCTCTATTTAGTTGAAGGAAACAACTACATTTTCACAGGATTAATAAACTTCAAATTGTATCCAATTAAGAAAAGCATTAGTCATAGTCATCTACCTGTATCTTATAATTTTCTAATGGTTTTGTCATGTGATAGAATTCATTTATCATTTATCATTCATTTCCAAGAAACATGAACTACACTTTTGTGGGTGCATTAAGTCATCATAATATTTACTTTACAAATGTTGCTTTATTACTAAGCACTTAGCTGTATACTTGTATAAAACCAAAATTAAATCATTTTTGCAGCTGTCAATGAGCTACACATTTCTACAGTACCAGATAAATCCATAATTACACTGCTGATTGTCAGCAAAACTACAATGGACAGTTTTATCACTGCTGGCAAACAAATGTCAGAGAGTCCTCTGAGAGCCATGCTGTGCCATGACTGCTGCATGCAACATACTGGAAAATCGTACCTCTGGAAGGATTAATCACTACTACCCTGCCAGTAAAGACTGAAGGCTACATAAAAAATGAGATAATTGACAATTAAAGTGTTGGGAGATTGTAAGTGGTTCAGTCATTAYTGGGCTTGATCCAGTTCTGAAAAAAGTAACTGAAAGAGTCCCCCTGATGATGCAGACTGTAAGTAACACTACTAAAATAAATCCTATTGAAGTATAGGCTTGAAGTTGTCTTCTATATTTCACACATTTAGAGCTTCTAATAAAAGCAAACTGCTACCACTTATAARTTTTATTTTTAGCACATATCCCTCTGAAATACTTAATGAGGTAATCTAATGTTCCACTTTACTATGACATTTAACTCTGCAGGAACACCAATAAATGGTACACAAAATGCTAAGGCAAATAGCAAGGCTAAGGCTTTTTACGACATCTCTTCACGATTCAGAAGGCACAATAAACATCAACCASTTCACAAAATAATCAAATATTGACACTTCATCAAATATTCACTTCAAAGCAGGTTATCTAGTACAACTGGTGAGGAAATTAACAGGAACTAATACACTAAGAACATCCATAATTTCTGCCTTTCCTGCCCTTTTCTGTTCTTTATCTGTTGTGAGAGCTAATTTTAAGGAGTTTGAGGGATTCTCCATGAGCACACCTAGTCTTTCACCTCTTCTAAATGATAGGGCTTTAATTTAAAATAAATGTTACATTCTGGAACAATTTCCTCAAGACCAAAAATGCAGTTTTTCTTTGGTACCAGTTACATTAGACCTTTCTGAGTAGTTTTTGCTCAAACATATGCTTCAAGGTCATTGCGGTGGAATATCATTTCATCCTAAAAAAGTGTAAAAGATTAGTATGACCTACTTTATGATACTTGTATGCTTGCAAATGAACATCTAACTTGTACGATTAGCAACACAGGTGGACAGTTAAATGGGATATGGGAATTATTCACCCTGAACTGAACAGGAAAAAAGAATTAAATCACTCCATAGATACATGAAGGAGTCTGTTAGTGGGTGAGGCTCACATGGACTAATGACAAAGCCTGGAACCTTGTTATCTAAAAATGTTCATTTGCAACTTCCCCGTAAGTTTTCTTAGGCCGAATTGTGCCAACTTAATAGTACTTGTCTCCTCCTTAATACTACAGCATGCCACCAAGACTTCTGTGTGGCTCTGTCCCAGTTACTGCAGTTGCTATCCTGAGGATGAAGACAAAAGTGTTAATTCATGGCAAAAACAGTGCCAATCTGCTTTGGCTAAAAGGCATCTCCCATAACAATTGAATTCTCAAAAATAATGTTTCAATTTTATGGCAGCATTTCTAAAATTACTTAGGTGATCTGTTCAAAATGATAACTGCAGCATAGTTACACTATCTAGGTGCATTGTTGACAATTACATCAGTGGTAGCATGGAATAAGTTGTTGGTTAATTGCTCAAGAATTTCTCACAAGCATATTTCACCACTATTGTTGAGCCCCATTCTCCTCTACTGTCTCCTTAGCAATTAACCCAATTAAGTGAATTTAAACTCAGATCATGCAAGCTTTTGACTGCTAACAGTAATGTTTCTGACAGTGGAAAAGGCACCTGCTGTTATGCACCTATACTGTCCTGAGTTTCCATGGGATTAATTTGTGTTGAATTTTTTTCCCAAAACAAGGATGACAACTTCCTAAATCAAAAGGATCACCACCTGTAGCTTTCCAGGAGTCATACATTTCCAGGATAGTAAGCAGAACAAGTAATAGACCTTGAAATAAATTACTGAATTAGAAAACTGAGGGAAGGGGGGGAGGGGGCAGTGGGGGAAGAACAAGAAATTGAAGTAGAATTAAACGACTACAAGCAACCCTATTTTATCTACAAACAAATCTCACAACCAACATGTGGTCAGTGAATTACACTCCACTTGAGCTAGAGAATATTAAGGATGCTTGATGCAGTCTCTCAGACTGTGCTGAAAATAGAGATGTAGTTCATTCAGATCAGAAAGTGGCCATTCCTTTTTCCTCATAGCTGGGGATGTGCCATTTTGCCTTCATTACAAATGCAGGCTGTATGCTTGGCCAACAAACACACTGAGTCTAAATACTGAGTGACATGATCAGTATAGTTAGACTTACTATGCTCCCCCRTTTGTCCTTGGATAGGGTCTCTTAAATCAACTATCACATCTTTTTCTCACGAAGGACTACTCCTGAAGTGTTCTTCTGTATATACTGGAGTTTCCTTGGTATTGGAACTTTACTATTCATCTCAATTTGTCAACATGACTGTTTGTGTGATATGGATTTGAGTTTGTCACATGCTTTGATACTACACTCCATTATTTTGATATATACACTCCTGTAAATCACTTCAGGAATGTCACTGAGTAATTAAAATGGTAGTTAGGTCAGAAGCACAAATACAACTCAACTTTTCTTTCTTAAAACTATGTTTTCCTCTTGAATCAGAAAATAAGTTCTCCTATTCACAGGAAGATCTGCCCTGGGAAAGATTAACTGCTAGTGTCATCTGTCAATCCACAGTGAGTCGCTAACACTTTCTTCAGCTTCAGAACAAAATCCCAAAGAAAAGTGCAATTAGCAGGTTGTTGGCACAGATGAATCCACACTCACCCAGGCTCAGGCATTTTGTCTGGAAATAGAGCAAATATTTCTCTGTCTCAGCCATTAACTTGAAGCAATCACAGATGGCCCATTATTTTACATATGCATTTATAAGCCAACAAACCCAAAGAAATGCCTTCTGTAGAATAATATAGAGCCTAGTTACCAATAAAACTTTCCAGAGGGAAAGAAGGGAAAATTAAACATATTGTTCTGAGGGATGGGGAAAAAAATAGTGACAAAATCAGATTTTAAAGACCTTCATATAGATGCCATTTCTAAATATCAGGCCAATTCATGCAATACTTGGAATTTTTTTTTAACTTGGTATGTTCTTCAAGTTAATCCGTATTATACAGCTGTGTCTGCTCTGGAAATTAAAGATGCTCTGAACCATATTACCTGACAGAGTTCCACTACCATAGCCCATATTCACACTACTGCAACCTTATACGACAGAGCCAAGCAAACACAACCTCTCTCCTGGGAACTGGTTTGGGACCATATTAACTCCTAACTATGCTCAGCATTGTTTCTAGATGTGCAGCAAGAAATCCTTGTAACAAGTCCGCAGGACAAGCAGCTGAACATAGTTCTCTTGATTAGCATGCTACAGGTATAAGGCAAGTGTTCCTAAGATTATTTCCAGCAACAGGTATGAAGACTGAATATTATTCCTACACATTTACATATTAGGCAGAACCAGTACTCCAAAAATCCTGCAGTTAACTGTGATTATAACCGAGCATCAGTAGCACCTTGAGTCTAAGTGTCTAGATACTATTTGTGAAACTTACTTTTTCTTCCATTTAAAAACTTGTATTTTCCTCTGGTCTCAGACTTTTGTCTAATCTCATTGGTAATATTCAAATGTTCATCAGAGGAGCTGCACACACAATTTCAGATTAGCAGCAAGTCTAATCACACAGAACTTAAGATGTTCTTCTTTACCTATAAAGCCCATTAAAATTTTGAGTCTCAGTGTGGCCTCAGCATATAGACACTAACTTTGTTTGGCATCCACCTTGCCTCAGCAGATCCACCACTTGAAAATGGAGATACTCAGGTTGACAATGCTGAGATTGCCTTAAAGATATACAGCATCTGGAAACAATAAGCATGCAATTTCATACAACATGCATACATGAATACACACATGAGTGGCAATAAGAATTCTTAGCTTGGGAAAAAGCAGCTAACGTTTGAATTACTAACTACAGTGCCATTATAAATAATGAACACTGTCAACTAAGAAATATATAATTCATATCTAGATGTATAAAGATATCTATAGCTACACATCTGGACCCCCACACTGAAGTCATTATGCTCTGTGTACACTTCATTACCATATGTATTGTTCTCAAGATAAAAAAGAGCTCATTTTCTGGCCCAGACTACCTTCTCTGTAAACATAAACTTCCAACCACAGTCACAACTTTACAAGAGAATAAATTCTTAATAACAAAATGTCACTTAAAACACAACAGACCTTTTGGTGTTTCCACAGTAAAACCCAAAAACAGGATAAATATTAGAACTAATAAGTATAAACGAACTTAAGATATGTTTTCAGTTACAGCAAAGCAAAGTAAACCAATTTCTTGATATGATTCTTGCAGTAATTGCTTTCAACTTTAACCCAACTTATGCACCAAACCACAAGGACTCAGTCACTATGCTCTTGTTGGAGAGACATGCAAAGGACAAGAGCTGGCATGGCCAATAGAAACACTGCAGTGTAAATCCAGACAGCAGTTAAATAAATAAACTCATTTATAAAGCAAAACTTAAATAAGACAAATAAGATAGAGGTGTTTTTTTTATGCATTTTTTCTTTCAGGATAAGAGTACCTTTGCACTGCTATTGAACAAAGTGAAAATTCCTCCATCAGAATGAAAAAAAAATCCTGTTAAAATCTTGTTCCACATAGAAATTGATCACACTAAAATTATCTTTAGACAGTTGCATTTCATGCTAGTTACTCCATGGAAATGAAGTCAAGTTTCATATGATGTTTTAAAAAAAAAAAAGTTTCATTCTCTCTTGGATTGACATTCCAGCACTGGACAGTGACTCATCTTCCTGACCAGAATACAGTGGAATAATTTGCCTCCAGTAATGACAAGCAGCATATTGAGGAAATTATGATCAATTTGACTGCAACTCCTGTCTTCCAGATCCTCTGGAATATTCTTGAGGAATCTTTTTTACCAGAAATGTCACAGGGTCAATGACAGGGGAAAAARGTAATCATATTCCCCAGATATTAGTACAGTATTTGAAGTATTGATTATATTAAATGAAACTACAAAATGCATCTTATACAATAACAACAGAAAAACAATATTGCCTACTAAATTAATGGACAGGCAGCAGGACTGAAATCAAASCATTTAGTTAAATAGATAGTTATTTTTCTGCATTAAAGGTTTGGCCCAAAGCTAAGCTATAATGGAGCTGAAAGCACTAATGGTTAGGGAATCAATGTTTCTCCTAAATGGTAAGACAGAGAAGGTTGCAGAACATTTACATGTAGCTGAGATATTAATCCATACAATCATGCAGTTCTCTGTTTCTATGGCAACCATTAGAGAAGAGTTTTCACCCTGAAGGAATTTTTCTTTCATGGTACRGCTGGAAAGCTGCCATTGGAACAGCTTTGGTTAGCTGTTGCTCAAAGCATAGGAAATTCAAAGATAGGTATAACTACACTCCAACCTTGAGAGAGGCTAAGCCCACTGAGACCAGAGGGGAAAAGTCAGGCAAATCCAYGTGGCCTGGAGTATCTAACTTCCCATTCCCTTTCACTCAAATCTGGAAATAGGTGCACACAAGTTAAGACTCATTTCAGCTGAACGAGACCATCATAATGAAAGGGAAATAAACTTGAAAGACTAGAAGCAATTCTATGTAAGAAACACTTGGCATCACATACAAGCAGAGTCCATCCCCTCCTC
The DNA here is from genome assembly GCA_902810485.1 of Alauda arvensis. Taxonomy (NCBI): domain Eukaryota; kingdom Metazoa; phylum Chordata; class Aves; order Passeriformes; family Alaudidae; genus Alauda; species Alauda arvensis. The sequence continues at coordinate 1,622,848 of CADDXX010000014.1, forward strand.
CAGGTGGAGTTTGTCTTGCTCTGGCAGCCTGGCCACCCACCCCATGGGGGCTCCTGGCCACCCTGGTCAGGTACCTCTTCCATTGCAGTCCAGGCAGCCAGCCTACATACAGATGTAATAGCTGGAAAGAGCCAACGCATAAAGTCTACATATCACAACTTGGGAATTAACCAAATAGCATACTATTCTCACACAGGGTATTAAAACAAAACCAAAATACAGCCATTTTTGTAAAGGCATGGTTTAYGACATATTTGAAAGAGTTGAGACTTCCACAAATATTAAAGACTTGGAAGATGAAAAACTCATTTAATGTTAGATCACAGGAGCTTTCTAGGAATATGCCCTATGCTCTACTACAGCAAAATGTAGATCCCACAGGCATCTTCCTTGAGAACAAAGCCCCTGGAATGCCCTTTCCTGAAACACCTCCTAGATTTCATCATCTCTTGAAAGCTTTCCCACACCCTCCCACAGCCTGAATTACCAGCAGGGCAAAAGGCAGGTTAAAGCTATTTATTGATGCCTTAATGGAGGAGGTATGACCGATACCAAAGAAGGCTGCAAGCATCTGCACCTTGTTATCTAAAAGTCTCTCATACCTTTTCTTTGTAGCCTCCCATGGGCAGCTCCACACAGCTCTGGCTCTTTCTCTGCTTCTTCTCTCTTCCTTCTGCAGTTCAGGCCAGCTCCATCCTGTCCCTTGCACAACCTCACAGCACAGCCAGCAAACTCAAACTGACTCTCTGCCAGCTAACTCACTCTTTTATCACACCCATGACTGTGAGGGCAAGGCTGTTCCCATTCTTTGGTAATTAACACAGCTGCAATAYATTGGGGGCAAGATCTGACAATGCCTTATAGCAGATCAAAAAAGACAGGCTGAATCTCAGGTTAAAAGTTTCCTGAAGAAACCTTGAAAAAACTGATTTATCAAATACTCTACAAGAAAGGCCAGAAAATAGGACTACATATAAAAGCCAATTGTGACAGTTGTCTGTGGCAGAACAGCATTTAATAAACCACTGCAGAGTCTGCAATCCTCCATTTTTTTAAGGCAGATCAACAGCTTACATAATGAAACAGAAATCATATAACTACACATAAATACTCTCAGGCTGAAGAGGAAACAAAAATGTCACTAACATGAGATTGTACTCCATAATCCTATTATTTATTTTTTAAAAAGGCAAGTGATATTATGAGATCATTTTCACTAACTACTCAAAACAGCAGGTCAGCTCAAAGCAAAGCACGCTATCATACTGACATGCTCAGAGTTTTATTAGGAAGCATGTGTATTTTGAACTCTTGCCATTTATGTGTGACAAAAATACCAAATTTCTGTCCATTTTTCTGCTGTAACCAGYACACAATACTGCAATATGTGCATTCTAGTAACTGAAATAACTTCTAGCTTAAAAGTATGAAAAAATACTTTCATAACAAGCATAAAGTGGTAACTCAGATACACATATCCAAAAGATGTAAACAAAGAAAATTAACTACAAGAATACAAAACATTTCTTCCCCACTGTCTTATAGTTCRGAACACAGAAGTCAGGTTATCTGTGTTTGATTGCTATCTATGCTGGAATACCGGATAAAAAGTATGCAGAAATCTTTTTAAAAAACAAACAAACAAACAAAAACCCCAATGAAACAAAACCAAACAAATCTCCAAAACAACAACAAAAAATCTCCACACAACGCCCTACCCCAAAAACCAAATTCAGTTTGTTTTTTTTCAAACTCAAGCAAGCTTCCATTTTTGTCTTTTAATTCTAAGATCACTTTGGATGCTTAGACAGGAAATTAGCTGGCTGAAGTTAGTTTATGTGCTGGGTTGATCCTGTACCCTTCTCAGCTGAAAAGAGGTGAGAAAATAGAATTCAAGGCTTATGGAAAAAGGTCAGGGAGCAATCATTCACCAATTACTATCACAGGAAAAAAAGGCTCAGCTTTAGGGAAATCAGCTTAATTTATTACCTGAATCAGAGATGGATAATGAGGAGCTGCTGATGGGCTTGGCCATGSCCAGTGGTGGGTCTGTCTTGGAGCCAGTTGGCACTGGCTCTGTAAGACAGAGGAAGTTTCTGGTAACTTCTCACAGAAACCACCCTTGTGGCCCCCCACTACTAAAATCTGACCATGTAAACCTAGTACATATCAGTAAATTCTCTCATTGCTCAATGAAAAATGTAATTTGTTGAAAATATATCTATTTATGTATGACTGCTACCTGCATCAGCAGGTGGAAAATGCCAAATCAAAGTACTTGAAAGTCCTAAATTATAATAACTAGAACTTAAATTTTGGAGTCATTAGTAACATATATTCACATTTATCTAAAATGAGCAAATGTATGATTACTATCTTTTGTACACCTAAAAATTTAATATGCGAAAGCATATTTGCCAAATACTCCTCTGATCATCTTTTCCTTAAACTTTTGTCTTCCTAAATTAAAAAGAAACATTAAACTATTACTATGACAAAGATGGGAATAACTCATTATAAAATACTTTTTTAATCAATGTTTTCTTAGACAATTTCATGGTACTTCTTGCTAAATTAAGAACTCGCAAACACAGTTTGTAAAGTTTAGTTTCTCAGTAGGACCGAAATATATTTCCAGGGAGCTGAAACAAAAAACCGATTCCCTTTCCATTTATTAAAAAAAAAAAAAAAAAAAAAAGTTTGAATACATTTTCACACAAATACTCAAAAGAAATGTAAAATTTAAGTAAAGTATTTTAATGACTCTACAATGCATCCGTTTTGATTCAATGGGACATGTTTTGTGCCTCAGGACTTCTAGACTGCTGGTTGTTCAAATGGCTTACTCACATTTATTTGTATCAACAAATAAACAACAAATCTCTACCAGGGGATCATTTCAGCAGTCTGGGGATAGTTTTTCTCTTTTGTAAGAGATCTCTAAATTAGGTCTCTTAAACTGTAAAAAGTGACAGTTTTTTAAAGTGATTTCTAATGYACTTTTCCTAGAWTYTACCAAGCCWTTAWAAAGGTGATCTCTTTTTAAAAAAGCRAATTCTTCATAGACAAACTGAAGTCAATATCACGTCTACATAGCGGGAGAAAAAGTCAAAGGTAACCCTCACTTCTCTTTGATTAGAAATTGAAGATGAAACATCATCATCATCATCATCCCTTTTCTCATGAAATCCTATCGTGCAAACACTTAATCAGTGACCTGTCAAAATCCTCATGATGACAGTATCAGTATCAACAAATGATGCCCTGAGGTTTCAATATGCATTGACTTTTCTATTACTCCACTTAGTGATAAACCCAAAACCAGAACATAAACCATGACCTACTTCTTCCATTYTACAGATTTCATTTACTGCCTCTAGTGACAACCAGAAGACTACTCTCCAGGGACTTCTTCAGCAACTGAATCCAAGAGAGAAAATGAACATAATCCTAAACTCTTAACAGTSAAAGCTGAAATTTAGTCCCTGAGGAAAGAACATCTTTGCACATACTGTACAGGACAACCATCTGCCTGAATACATCAACAGAGAATATTTGCATCTGAACAGCTACCAAAATCCCCAATGGAACATAAAACTTGCCCAAAATKAAACATAATAAGCATTCTATAACTACCATTATGCAAAAATACCCACCCCAAAACAAAACAAAATAACCCTGCAGATTAGTTATTAATTTAAAGTGAAATAGATCTTCCAGAAATGAAATTCAGTATATTTCCTCCTCCTTTGCATCTGTGATAATTATTCAAACTTTGTTCTGTTTTTTGCTGTGCTTACACCTTTTGATAGCTTTAAGTACTGGGGGGGGAAAAAACTGGTCCAAAATACAGGACATAAACAAAAACAGCATGYTCACAATCCTCCATGCAAACATCTACAAGGGCATTACTTGGWATATCACTCATTCAAGGACCAGAAACCCGTATCAAATGGGTTCACAGGAGATAGAACACTGTGCCTAGAAAGATAACTAATACAAGCACTGTCTTAAGGGGATTATGTGGTAAGACTCTGCATGTCTGTGAGCTAAACTAAGCTACASAGACAGCTGAAAGGAGATAAATGACACTGGCATATAGGTTTAAGGGAACTTGCTATTAAAGGACCATTGAGATTTGCACTGTTCAGACAGTAGTTGTGGGATCAGTGTGTTCTTCCCAAAGTATTGAAATACTTATTCATAACATGTCCACATTAACAGTGGTGACAAATTCAAATTGTTTAGTTACATTAACATAATCACTCAGAACAAAAATTAAAAAAACAAAGACACAAATATTATGTCCATGAGAGGATACAGCTTTTATTTAATTTTCATTAAATCTAATTGTCTAATTTACTTGCAGGTTCTTAAAATATTAATGCTAGATTCAGAGATATTAATATGCCATTTARAAATACAGTTCAGTGATTCTGAATGAACCTGAACTAGATTTTTTTAAGAATTCRTGGGATTCCTATTTCACTGGAGAATTAAGAAGTATGGAATGATTCCAGAATTACTGAGCTATTCATCAYGTTAAATTGACAACCCCATATAGGGAAACCATCAAGTGAATACCCTGCAGCCAATATGCTCAAAGGGACATATCTGATCCAAATGAAATGTTCAGGTAATTAAAAATCTAGAAATTAAATTAAAACATCACATTTCAGTCTATATCTAAGGATATATTAAATYCCAAGTAAACAGGAACACCAAAAAGCAGAGACATTCTCTCATACAATGGTAAATCCAACTAGCTTGATATCTTCTCCCAACACTCAAGAGAAATTCAATACTTTTCAGAGCAGAAAAAAGGCAGAGCCTAAATTTATCTGCATTCTGAAGTATTAGAGATGCTTTTATGACTCATCAGTAATGAAATGTATTGGATCATAAGCAGTATTTTAAAAATTCTTCTTCAAATATAGTAATTCCATTTGCAGCCAAAGCAACATATCAAATAGAGCTAGTGAAATGGCTTTTGCACAATGATAAACAATTTCATCCTTGGTGTACATATCTATCCATGGAAAGTGATAGAGTTATACATGAGACAACTCAGASATCATCTGATGGTGATGGTGATCATAATGATAATCATCACTACAAGTTCTGTATAATGTCAACAGTGCTTGAAAGAATCTACAYGGACACCTAGAGTGACCTCCCAGCAGCTAAGACAGTGGATTACAAGGGGATCATCTTAGGAGAGRGTTTGGATATTRTTCAGGCATACAGAAATGCAATATATGGGACTAATTTTATGYAGCAAACTTACTTGATAGAGCAATATTGAATAACATTGACAAAACAGTAATTGTAGTTCTCTTAACATTTACAGGTCAGATCTTTTCATCTTACTTGCAGTGAAAAAATAGGCTTTGAAAACTGTCCAATTAATAGCAGCTAAAAAGCTGAATTAATCTACCCTTTTGTGGACAAAATAAGATTTTATGTAAATTATTGCTCATCTTCAAAGTTGTCTGCAGACAAAGCTCATTAAAAACAGTTTTAAAACAGTGCCACTCCCTTGATGTCAGCTAAATTATTCTCAATGCATACTTGYACATGTGTGATTAATGTCAGACCTAACAACCAGCTAATAACAGTGAAATCCATAAAACCTTCTTCTCTTTCTCTCTAGGAAGTACAAAACCTGCAGAGAGTGCAGTGTAACTTAAATTATGGTAAACAACTAGATTCAGCTCCTTTCAATTTTTAGCATCAACTGGAAGTTTCACAGTAAAACAAGCTTCAATGGCAGAAATTCAAAATATAAAAGTTTGGTAAAAGGGAAAAAAATTAATATTGATGATTGAGAAAGGGGAAGAACAATCTTAAAATAATGACTGCTTCTCCAGAAATAGTTTACTCAGTYATAATAAACATATTTGTGTTGGAATTGCATTAAAAGGTTAGATAAAATTGTCATGAAATGCATTTGGCATGGCACTTTTTTGTTAGTATTTTTATAATAATTGRAAAATGGAATTGAATTTGGTCACAGTGGAACAAGAGAAGCAAATTAGAATACAAAAAGGAAATTCMAAATTCAAACTGATTACAATTCAATTCCAAATATAATAAGATTGAAAGAAAATTGAGGAAAGTGTTTCACAGGTCAGTGACATCCCATTGCAGTTTTTCAATAAAGYATCAGTTGTACAAGGGCTGTGCTGTCATAAAAATCCTGTTGCTGGGAATTTCTCTAAATGGACTCAGTAGAAAAGAGCAAACTAGAAAGAGAACCATATGTGCTGAGAAGGTGTCTACCAAACACTAACAGGCTATGGAGATTTGTTGWCCTGTTGCTTTCTGAAGACATGAAAGAAGACCCAGAGCCTGTGGTGTGTGTGTGTAGGGGACCCAGGCCATGTCAGTGCCAGGGAGGGGCTGTGCAGGTCTGTCCCATCCCAGGTGCCCATGGCAGCTGCACACCCTCAGGGACACCAGGTCTGCCTCTGCTGCTGGGGCAGCTGTGAGGGACTCTGTGCCCAGGGGTCACTGTCACACCAGTGCAGCTCCCTGGGCAGCCAACAGCTGGACTGGGCTCTACAGGGGTGACTGGGAATGATGGATGTGTGTGACAGTGTCTGAGTGACAGTGTCTGTGGCAGTGTGGCAGTGTCTGTGTCACAGTGTCTGTGTCACAGTGTCTGTCTGTGTCAGTGTGTGTGCTTCTCTGTCAGCGTGACAGTTTCTGTGTCTGTGGCAGTGTCTGTGACAGTGTCTGTGTGACAATGTATGTGTGACAGTGTCAGTGTGACAGTATCTGTGGCAGTGTGTGTGACAGTGTCTGTGTGACAATGTTTGTGTGACAGTGTCTGTGGCCGTGTCTGTGTCACAGTGTGCACCTGCAGGGGTGGGAACAGCGGCACGAGACAAGCAAATGTACCTGCTTTTAATAGCAGCCTTACTCTATTCATAGTAAAAGCTTAATTGATAAAAGTTGTTCTAATGCATTTTCACTGGAATCTGTCTCTCTCTGACTCACTCCCTTATCAGTGAAAAGAAAATTTACAAGCATGTTTGAATGTTCTAAATGAGATCAGGACTTAATCTCCTGCATACCCTGACATGCATTACAACACCTGCAGAACAAAGCAATTTGTCAACATGTAGTTTTGTTCWTTATACAACTTGTGTCTGAAAAAAAACTCAAATAAATGGATTTTTCACACTTGAATTATGACGAAAAGGTACTACAAACTACAAGGCATGATGAGCTCCAATCTCACATCTGATGGATGAAGAGACTCCACTAGCCTCACAGAACAACAGATTTCTCTGAATTCTGTAATTCTGGCTTTAAGTGCACTGTGATTTGTACCCATACACGCTGCCACAATCTCCAATAACTGTTCTCTCGACAATAATATCCCACAAAACAGCTCACTATTAACTTCACTRTTGCTGCATTAAGAAAAATAAACACACAAAGAAAAAAAATCCCAACTAACCAAAAGAATGAAAGAAAAGAAAAATTAAGTAGTAAAGAATCATATTTTCAGATGCACGGTATAGAAACTCGATTTTTAATGCGAGGGAAAGGAGACATTTTTTGTGTAACTTCAGACTGACAACTTTTTTCTTCCTTGTATAGCAACATCTTTTGCCACTCATTTCACACAGGTACCCCTGAAGTTTTTCCCAATCAGCACCCTCTTCAATTTCCAAACATTCTTAGACTGGTTTTCAGAGATATAGGTGGGACTGAGCTGCTGGCTCTTAGTGACCAAGTCATTCAGAGAGCARGTACTTCCTCATGCTGCCCACATGTATGCCTTTTTCCTTTGAGAAAATTTATTAATGGCTGATTTTCTCTGGAAAAGGAGAAGAGAAAGAACTTGTCTTAGAAAGCCTGTATTGTAGCATAAGCGAAGGAGGCAATTTCCTTACTCAATTTCAATGCCAATTACCAAGCTGTGCAACTTACAGCTCTCACTGGGAGCCAGCACCTGCCAACTGTCACTAGAGCAACACAGAGAGGAGACACAGTTATGTTTTCCTACACTTCTGCAATCAGAATTAACAAAATAAAATCATTTTTAAAAATCTAACCAAAACACTATTTGCAAATGTCTGTAAAAGTGTAAGAGAGTATTTATAAAAGTCTGCAACAAATAATTCTGCTTTTGTATCTCACTGCATTAAGAAAACGTGGTCAGCAAATTTACGAGCAGTCCTAATCCAGAGTAGGGCAAAATCAGACTACTTGTTTGAATTGTTAATGTGACTCTAAACTCATGCAAACCACTTCAGACTAAAGAACAGAACAAGCCAGATGAATTAAGAAGTGTGTGTTTGCCCTTGTTAGCTACTGCCTCCTCTRACCCAGCTTCTCATCACTCCCTATCCTGAGATGTGAGATTACATCTACYGAAGTTCTCAGGCCATCAAGAGAACTTCCAGGGAAGATGAAAGAACAATCCAGGATGAAAGCCTGGTTTTCAAGTTTTAATGAGCCTTGAATTTGGAGACAAGCATGAGTACAAACAATGTATCAAATTGATATATCCAGCAGCAGAAAATTTTGCTATTTTTCAGAGAGACTAAGTTTTAAAATGTCACCCAAATGCACACATTGGCATTTTATTCATATGTACTAAACAAATAGTTTAGGTATTTGTAAAGATCCCACAGAACAGGAATAATGAAGTCAGAATCAGTAAAATTACCCTGTAGATTAAGAGACATAAACCCACAAAAATAAATACACTTTTTAWGTAAGTGCTTAGCAACATCCTAAAGGATTGTTTTAGAGGAAGCACAAGTGTCTGTGTTCTGTGAAGTTACTCCCAACATCTAAATATTGATRTTCTATACTATGGTAAACATCTTCAGCCAGAGAGAGCTCAGTCCAATCCCAAACTTGAATCTGGATGATAAAGGTTAAAGACCTAATGTTAACAGCTAATAAAAAGTCCTCTCATTTAAATTCATCTRTTTTTAAATCTGAATTTTGTGTTCTGACAGAATTTTCAGATGAGGAAGATCAACTGACAAGAAAAAAAAAAATACTGAGAATGTGTACTTAACAACTGATCCTCCCAGAACAGGCAAGAATCAGCCTCTGGACTCTTTGGAATGATTACCTATGTTTTATGAAGCTGAACTGAAATTTGCCTGCKGGTAGAACAAAATTGCAAAAATTTAATTTAGTAGCTACACATATAACCATATTTCCCTCTTAATTATTTTATGATATTAGATTAAAATGGATCCAAGACAAATACCAAATAACTGCCCTTTGGCTGCTTGCACACCCCGTTAAATAGCACAGTATCTAGCCAGTACCCACACGATAAATGTTTTATCCTTTTAGAATGGCACTTGGTACTTATAAAAAAAAGTTTAATACCTCATTAAACACATCAGTCCTTGAAAAACAGGACTAGAACATCCTAARTATTTGGAGTGCTTTAGTTTAGACAGTCACAAACAAGTATCAAAACTGTTCTACCTAGAAGTGTGCTAACCTGAACAAGCAGCTGTCTAGAGACAAGTACTAAACTGCTGGAATAGAAATAGCATTGCAAGGTGCTCTATATCCTTCACTGTCCTTACATTCATCCAGTTTTCCTTCAAGAATATCTGAAAGCKGAATAGTTGCTACACAAAATACATAGGTGCTTTGGTAGTATTAAATAATCACAGAACAGTAAATTATGCCCTGTTTCATTGGTTTACATGGTATACTAGAATTTTTTTGACAGTAGCCAAAAACTCACATATATTCCTTCCACATTCTCCTTTCTTCTCTTGGTACTTGTACCATACCAAAGTGCTTGATATTTGTTGGGTTTKGGGAGGCTGGTTTGTTGATGCTTTTTAAAAACAAAAAACCCACAATGCACACACGGGAAACCTTAGTGACTGTTTGCAGGATTTATCTAATCACTGTCACTTTAAATACTATGTTAGCAACACTGCCAAGGATAAGATCAGCTAAAAATATTTAGTAGGTCACAAAAGCCTGCTACATGAATGTAAATAAAACTGAGGTAATACATAAGTATGTGGTAATGAAGTATATTTCCTTCAGAGTTGTCCTAGTTTAAAAAAAAATCCTATGCAGCAGCTCTGTGCTTCCTTTCAGTATGTGCATAGGCAAAGTCTGGATTATATGAAGATGCTGTAACTTCAGATGCAAACATCACATTTGASTGGAGTCAACCCTTCTGAAGGGGAAAAAAAAAGGTCTTTTTATCTTTTGAATGCTTCAAATAAGATGTCATAGAAATGAGACAAAACAGGTTTTATGGTTCAGCCACATTTAAGAATGGGTCAGCTGGTCTGTAGAGAACCCACAGAACCCATCACTATAAAAGAATGTGAGCGGAAGTGGCAACAGCTGTGCTTTATTGCAAACCTGAGGCTGTTGTAGCTACAAAACTTTCTTTATGCTGTTCGGTTTCTGTAGCAATCTCTGCCATTCTAAACAACAGGTAAGTAATCTCCCAGTTTCTCAAAAACAAAACACTTGTTTTAATCAAATTTGCCTTTTTCTGTGTTTCACCTATACAGCTAAGTGCAAATTAACCCTTTTTCTCACATATACGGCTTTCCTTCATGCTCCAAAATCACATTTTAGAATCACCCAACTTAATAATAAATGAACCAAAAATTACTAGTAATAAAAATGCAGTCACATCTATTTCACTCAAACCCCTTTAGTTATCTCAAGTATTCTTAGCTAATAAAACAGAGAGCATCATCATTTTAAAAACAAAAAGCTACTTAATATTTTAAAACCATTATCCACTATCCCAGAGGAAGAATTTATATTGTTCTTCCTCCTGTTTCATAGTCAATATGAAATTTTCAAGAAGAAACAGGGAGAAATACTTCAGTCCAAGAAATTCCTTAAGTAATGACTCATTTTTTTGCACATATTGACAGAAGATTCCCCAGAAGAATAAAAAGCATCCTCTACCAAGTAAATGTACTTGTTCATTTCAGTAAAACAATGCAATTAAGTCAAAGTAGTTTTTACACTGACATTTTAATAATTGAATTAGTAACTTCTCAATTCAGTTCTTCAAAATCATCCTACTTGTGATTATCTACTTCCTTTTTGTTTTTGGGAGTATTTAATAGAGGGTAAGTTCCTTCTTCAGTTCACTATCTTCAAACAAGTAGGAGTGCATGAGAGGAAAGACTTTGCATACAGATATGTTTGAGTATATGAATAGAAGTTAATGTAATAGTGACTGATGAGGTCAATGTGTCAAATAAGACAGTTATGTATTTTTTCCATCATGAAAATTTAAAAGATCATTTTAATTAGGTTTTGCCAGTGGTTTCCAGACTCTTATTTTATAAATACCAGTTACTTAAAAGGAAATTAATTCTTCATCTAAACTCCTATATGCTTACACATATAATTTCTTTATAAAAAGACAAGAATTATCAGGTAAATTGGTTGTGATAGGAATTACCACATACACGCATACTCCAGTTAATGCATTACTAAAGTTTGCAAATCTCTACTTTTGAATGGGGCAGATCAACACCAAGAAATTAAAGAGGCAATGAACTATCATGATGAGGCAAAGGAATTAGATTTTATTCAGCATTCCCTTAAAACTCTGACAATAAACCTTTACTCCTACACCGACTAAAAAGAAACCCCAACTAAATTAAGAACCCACAACCAAAGTATCCAAAGACTTCAACTAACAAGGCCTAATGCAAAACTGAAACAGAAAATGTTTAAATAACAAAGTATCACTGCAGAYGTATGGAATAGAAGTCAGTATTAATACATTCCAATAGTTATCCTTCAGTGGTTCTATTTGGTTTTTTTCTGCTTGTTTTACAATACTTGCAGAGTACTTATGTCAAGAAAGAAATTTAAGCAATCAAAACCAAAATAATGTGTAATTAATTTTAAAGTGCAATGTAAAGCACTGAACTTCCACCTTTATTTCAAAAACACCCTATTACGGTCAAGTTGTAGACTAATTTTGCCATTGTGATGGCCTGTTTATGCATTTTTAAGCATATCATAGCTATGCCTAGTCTAAGTGGCAAAACTGGATACTTCTTCAAAACATGTTGAAAATTTTTGAAAAATTATAGGGTCAGGAAAAGTCAGAAGAAAAAGATACAATAAAAACACAGATCAAAGCAAGTTCAGGAAGTGACAACAAGAAGGCAAAAAAAAGAGCATTTCAGAATGCCTGGCTTCCCAAGATCTGTTTCAACAGCAGCTGGTCTCCCTGGGAKCTCCTTTATAATGAAAATCTGAAGTGGAAAATGTTCAATATTCCAAAGTTCATTTTTATAAAAGAAGTAAACTGTAGAAAGGGGATGAAAGGGGAGCTGGACTTCTGGCAATAGTACAGAAGAGAGATGACCTTATTCWTAAGAAAAAGACATTCAGAAAACAAAGGAAAGTGTTATTTCTAGCTGCTCTTTCTCATTTACCCTAATTATTTTCTTCCTGCTTTGCTCAAAAATGATCATAGTGAAAAAATGCAATGCTTTCTCTAAAGTACTACCAGTAATAGCAGAGAGTTCACACTTCTAGAAAAAGCAACCCTTATCAACAGGCATGTTATCCTTCTAGGCACTTGTACAAGTTTGCTAATAATACTTGGTAAAGGAAAATAGAGTCTTGCTCTACAACATAGACACATTTAATCTTTTTTTTAACTTTATTTAAGGTCTTATCAGTGAGTAGTTGCCAGGACAACTGATTGCCTTTATCAAAACAAAGTCAGCTTTATTTCTAGTTTCAAAGAAAGCATTCTTGTTTTCGGAAATACCGATATCTAGAAGGAAGTCTTCATCAAGAAATATTTGAGGTATATGACTGTTTCCCTTTTCTCACAGAGGAAAAAAAAATTGGTTTATTTCTCCTAAGCTCTGATGAATCTTAAACATGAAAAGCCTCAAGAAAAGACATGGTGAAAAACAAAACTAAATGTGAAAGGTTAATTTATGATAYTCTTAAAATCAAGACAGCTTTCAAAAAGTTACATATTCATCACTGCATCACATATTGACTTATAAGCAGACACAAAAAAAAAATATTCATGTTTTTACACAAAGGTTTAAAATCACATGGCTTTCTGTCCTGATGGTGGAAATACCAAATTTCCCATCTCACTGATGCTGATGTGTTAGAACCAGTCACTCTTCTGTTGRCCTGACCCTCTGCTTAAGACAATGCACCTAGTTATCTCCCCATTGAGTWAGCACTGATCATTCCCAGAAAGATCAGCACCGTAACTAGGAACAACATTGAGACAACATGAACAGCCTGTTCCTCTTAGCAGCATCAGTGTTTGTTTCAAATATTTACATTCATATTTTGAGTATGAGATTTTGTATGAAAAGTATAATTTTCATAAAGAACAGTTGTATTAATAGACCTGATTCTTTTCTCCTATAAACTTAAAGATGAAGAACTACAACTTGTTACAGCGTAAGTGTTAATTGATGAAGCTGCTGAATCCTGCTATAATCTCCTKGAAAACAGACCTATAATAAAACATCAAGCCTAACTTATCCACAGCAAATCTAGTAGTACATTTAAATACAATTACAAATCAAAACTATAAAGGGAATTCAGTTTGTAACATTATTTCATTCACACATTGTAKATTTTGTCTATTGTCACAGCTATCCTTTCAGAAAGTACTGTTCAGATGTATATTGACTTTCTTCCCCTGTCCCCCAAGAATTACAGAATAACCTCATAGGATATGTCATGCTGTAAGAGAAGTTAGAATAAGGGATGTCATAGGATAATTCATCTTGTAAGGGATGTCAGGAGGTTTGCAGCCTGACCTCCTGCTGAAAGCTAAGACATTTGGTCAGGTTGCAGGGGCTTTATTTTTTCAGTCTTRAAAGCTTTCAAGGAGCAAAACTGCACAACTTCTCTGAGTAACCTGTTCCAATGCTTGACTGAACATATAAACATCTCTTTGAATTTTACAAACAAATTAAATTAGCAGCTGGTAAGCTGAAGTGCATTACTCATATTTTATGGAAAAGAAAACCAATTTCATGCAGAATCTAATGCAGCAGTAAATTCAAGTCCATGTCTAACAACTCTGAGCACTGGCTTGACTAGGAATAACGAATAGTAACACTTCTGTTCAACTCTTGCTGAACTGGAGAAAATTGAATTGTCTATGGTAAAATAGGATGTTTCCAATAAAGTTATAAAAAGATCACTCATCTCATGACTAAATCCTGATCTCTGTGCTCCAAGCTAACTCATTTGCATGGGAACAACATCTAATCTGTCCACTATGTGTCAGTTATGAAAACATTATGTAAATAAAAGCAAAGTACTTGTCAAATATGTATATTTACAGTTCTTCATTTTACCATACTGTATCACATTAATTATTCTRTCTGTAGTGCTAACCATAGCTCAACCATGTCCTTTATTTCAGACACAAGAGCTACTAAGTTATTGCAAATAYTATTTTGCCACTTCCAAAAGACTACCTTACGTCAGCAAAACCACAATGGTGCAGTGGTAACTCCAACAGTTTTATCCAGATCTCAACTCAGTGAGATGTCTATATCATCTTTTTGCAATTATTTTTCTCAAGAGGTTGTAACAAATCCTTGAGATAAAATGAAAGAAATTAGTATGAATACAAACAAAACCCAAATCATCCAAATTATTTCCCAGCACAGAACCCTACAAAATTAAGCTGAGTTAAGCAAAGAGACMGGATATGCTATAGTCAGAATTCCTGATTTCTCTGCATAATTAGGRCTATTGAGGTCACTTGGCATTTCTATAGTTTACTACTACTTAACAACTTTGTCAAAGTGTCCTGTTTGTCCTTGCTTCCTGCCAATGCATATAAAACACATACGTACATGCCACATGGAAAAAATTAGGATTTCAATTTTTAAAAAGGAAAAGGAACAATGGAGGAAAACCACAATAATTTTTCTTCAAAAAATGTTTGTGACTATGGATTGAAGCTATCAGCATAGACAGGCTTTGAGTTAATGCTATGCTCTTTCATCTATCTCTGAAAACGTAACAAAGACCCACCAACTTCTAAGAAAAAAGTACTSTGTTGTTTCAGTGGAGAAGAACAAAAGCCACCTCAGTCTCTGAAGAGGAATAAAAATTGARACCAATGTCTGCTAAAAGCACTGAAAAAGTGACTGGAGCCTGCAGAAAGGAGACTAGACTGGGCTGACATAGCAAATCAGGATGAGGAGGCTCCAAGGAATAAAGGAAAGTAAATGAAAGGAAAGCTGACAGGAAAAAACCAYGGAGACAGGACTAGGTGAGATACAAACCAAATTTGAAACGGTCAAGAGCAGGAATACCTAAAACACTAAGACTGAGACCGGCCACAGGACAATAAAGTGCTGTCATTAGGATACACATAAATGATGAAGTGAAAAGGACTGTGCTTGCAGAAGTCCAGCAAAAGAGCCCCCATGTACCAGAACACATTCTAAAGCCTACAGTACAAAGGATTCAGTCTTCCACCATTTTTCCACCACCTGAGCAAATGCACAAGTTACAATTTACTGTTTTACCACGGCTGCACATTTTATAATATTTCATGATGGTATAAGTTCAGGAGCTTTTTKCACAGGATTAAACTTTTTTCAATTCTCTTTGTAACCACTGTAGGTCCAATACAGTAAAACAGTAAGAAATTTACTTGGAAAGCTGAAATTTTTCTGCATTATCCTGGTTTGTTGTTTGTTGGCATGTTTGGGTTCTTTTTAATTCCTTAAATTTAATTTTCTAGGTTTTAAGGACATTTATGGGACACGTATACACATTTTGCTTCACAAATAATACAAGAGAACATTATTAAGGTTACCAAATCAAGCAGTCAAATGTGTATAATGACAAAGTGTTGTCTTTGCAACCATCATTAACTTCCCTTGAGTATGTTTGGTTTTCTACAATACTTACATAAACATGTTCTTCTTATTCAAAGTTACCTTGCCACTGAAGATGATATATAACTTAAGGCAGGTACGACTCCTGTTTTATCTACTTAAGAACTGAGCTTGCAGAAAGAAAAAGGGACAGGGCCTCTGTAATATGCCACAAAGACTTCAATGGCTAACATTCTCTCTGTTGCAGTTTCCCTCATTCCCCTACTGATATGCAGCAAACCTTTTAACATAAAACTTCTGTAGTTTGTAATTAATTGTAAATTCCTCTTTTTCCCCATTCACTCTGCAGATACAATCACAGAYGTGGAGCAGTCAGGACTTACAGAAGGCAGTAGCACGTACAACTTGAACAAACATATTTACAAGAATCGTAGAAAGTTCAAACTGGACACCAAAAATGAGTGWATACTCTTCACCTAMACCTCTTTGTGCCTTTCTTCACCATCTGTAGAAGTGTTGTCTCACCTTAGGTAATGTTTGATAAGCTACTATACTTTGTGGGGCATTCTGATCACATAATGATAAGCACTTCAGCAAAGCTCATACAGATGTTATCAGTTCTGTCTTCAAAGCACAGCTGAGTAACACTGAATAAATAAATCATGGGCTCACACAACGATCAATGAAAAATACTGAATTCTCTCAAGTGAGCTCAATCTATCCCATGCAGTGAAAGACAGGATTCCTGAGGAAGAAAAAACACAGTATGTGATGATGCAATTAAGACTGTATCAGAAGTACGTGCTCAAAAAGGCACTTAAAACCTCCTTGTTCCATAAGCTTAATAATGTGGGATTTCTATACAAAAGGTGTTTAAGATACTCAATTTAAAATTCTATAAAATCAAGTAGGTTCCTGCATTACCATGAAGTTGTGTTGAGGTTGCATTACTTTTTAGCACCTCTCAAAAGTGAAACTGGAAATCTCTGGCTGGTTTAAAACAGCATTGTGGATAATACAAATATGGAYCAGAACAGAAGCATTTTGCTTAGGTTATTTTTACTTTTTGCWAAATTTAGAGATGGAAAAGATATATTTTTTTAATAATGTCAACTACCACTAAGRACAAAAACTAAGCAAGTGATACCATATAACAAATAACCCATATTTGAATGTAAATGACCAAACAAAAGATTCATACTACCAACAGTTTTCAGAAACATTAAGATTAGTTCTTATCTAAGACATTTTGGTGCATTATAATTTATACAACATGGGCAAAGATCAACCTTTCACAAAGATCTGTACTACAGACTTGCACTACAAGGACATTTCGAAGTTACTAATGGTAGATGAAAAAAACTGAGATTTTTTCTAACTTCAAGGTATTTCAGAAAGCTTTCCCCTGTCTTACAGAATTTCAAGGCCTGTGTTCATGATTTTTACTGGTTCACAAGTAATTCTATACAAAAGAGTAAAACTAAATAACATACTTGTTAATCCCTTCTTTGATACAGCCCCCTCTGTACAGGTGGCTGCATTTTAAAGGCATTTTTTCCCTAAATTGTACAGCCTAATAATTACATAATGGCTTATTTTTAAAACGTTAACAAACCCTTTTTTATGGGCTTTAATATAACTGTACTATAATATTGTTATGTAACTATGACTATGCTAGAATATAACACTCGAAAACATTGGCAGCTCGAAGGTCACAGTTTACTTTCATTACTAAATGGAGCATAGTTGATTAACTGCATAGATAATCTCCCGTAGATTTCATAAAGCAGAATTAAACAGCCCTTCATAGAGCAGCTGCATTTCCTGAAGAGGCGCTCACCGAGGTGCAGCTCAGGCGCGGCACCCTCGGGCRGGCTCAGCCCTTCCAGGTGAGCTCAGCGGAGCTCAGCAATGGCATTCCTGCCCTCCCCAGGAGGTTACTACAGCCGCTCCCCATCACTGATAYCTACGGAAACGCGGCACTGAAAAAAGGCATTATTAGCATTTTACAAGGAGAAAACAAAGTGAAACGCTATTAATTTTTACTGCAAGAAGGTGCACTGGAAAAAAATTAAATAAACCACCACCCTTTTTTAGCCATCACCACTAAACACACCCAAAACGCAGATACATCAGCGTACGGCGCAAGGCTGCGGCTGCTCCGGCACAAGACCATGGTGCTGAAATGAYGCGCTGAAAAACCACGGTACGCACGCAGCGCTTTTACACACGCTGCCAAAATCCATACGAGCGCCCTAGGAAACGGAGAGGAAACCGCGCAAGAGGCTTCCCCTGCGGCAGCATCCCGGTCCTTCGCCAGCCAGCATCCCCTCGCCGAGCCCACGACCGGCGGGGACAGCGCTCGCCGGGGGATTACCCGGGGCAGGCGGCCCACTTTCGGCAGCCCGGGGTGCCGAGTAATCCCGTGCCCAGCGGCCAGGCGCCCTTGGAGGGGGCGGCTTCCCCCTGCCCGCCCCGCTTGCCGTGCCGGGTCTGGCTCGCCGCCCCCGGCCGCCGCAAAGGAACGGGTTCCACCCTGGGCTGCCCCGCCGCCCCGCACCTGCCCCAGCTCCCGGCTTCCCCCGGCCGCACGGGCAAAAGTTGAGGTTCGCCGCCGCTGAGGGGACCCACCCGGGGCGGTGCCCCCTGCGCAGGACGGCGCGGTGCCGCTGACCGCTCCGTCACCGCCGCTGTAACGCGGGACCCCGYCGCGCTGCCGAGCGAGCCCTGCCC
>CADDXX010000014.1:1645288-1665239 GCA_902810485.1 Alauda arvensis
AGGGAATATGAATCAGGGACAACAGCTTTCTGTTATTGTAATAAAATGGAGACAGAGGCCAGCATGAGCTTTATATACCCCTACCCAGTTCCAGCAATCTTTTAGAGGATTAATGAGATTAGAAGCCCCTATTGTTTTGCTAATGGCTGTTTATTTGAAAAATGACTTTTCTTGTAAACAGACAGAAATGACCATATGTTACTCCATACTCCAGTGCTGCCTTGGGATACTACTAAAAGCAAAGAATGAATATCACGTTCCAACTGCAAATGTTACAAAAAAAATAATTTGCCCTTCAATGCTGTGTCTGTGGAGTCTTACCTGGTTCAGGGTAATGCATTAAAACACATTAAGAGTATTCCTTTGAAGAATCTTACTGTGGCTTATGTTGCTGAAAGAAGGCTAACAATACTAACAATCTGTTTTAAAATCCACGGTTATTTGATTTCCACATGTATATTTGCAGAGATAATTTGAACTCTGGCTGTACACAAGCCTGTCATCCATGAAATTGATACATGCAAGTTCCTTTTCACTGCTTCCAAATGTTGCAAAATATTTCCCATGTTATTATTTCCCATGTTATTAAATATTTTTACATGAAAGGAAGTTTTAGAGTCTGACTTAACTGAGCTGAACACTACTCTTGTTGGATTCCAAGCTTTTCAGAGTGAATGAAACACATCAGAAAGGTAATTTTAATTATAGAGCTTAAAATAGAACATACGGCAAGACTTAAGGTTGAAATTAGATTCTGCATCATATGCGTCCATTCTCTATAGCYTGAAATTTAATCATTGAGGCTGTTATTTCCTATGCTTGATCTCTTTTATGAATCAAATGTTTTTGGAAAATTATTCTGATGGTTTTTGCAGATTCTAAAAGATAAAATTAGATACTTTTAAGGAGAAACAACTTTTTCAACCATTCTTGTAATGGGAACAGTGTTGCTATATCCCTCCTCAGAAAGGATTAAGAAAGGTCTGGCAAAAAAATAGCTTAGAGCTCAGACAGGTTTTTTTGTACAAATGAAAATATTAATATCTGACAAAGAACTGGAGCAGGAGAGAAATTAAGAGGATGAAATGATAATATGTTTACAATCTGTTGATCACTGACTGGTACCATATGCTCTGGATACCAGTCCAACTTTGGTCAGTAGTTTGCTATAAGTTGCAGTGGAGTTTGTTTAAGAAGCAGTCACATCATGTCATGGGTTGGGTGAATATAAAATCAGATTTTACTCTCATCAGGCAGATCTCAACTTTTCTGTGAATCTACCCACRAATGAAAATATTTAACTTTTGCTTGAAATTCTTTTCTCTATGAGCTTTTACCAGGATACCACAGCACAGGCAACTCAAGTGCAACTTCAGAGAAGCAGAGGTTTGATTCTCTCCAGAGTCAAAAGTACAATCTCTCCAGTCCTGTCCATATTCCATGGATGCATATAGACAGATGCATAGACACAGCCTTCTCACAGCAAAACAAAGGAGAAAACCAAACCAAACATTTCTAGAGAGTGGTTTGTGTAGCCCTGTATCAGCTATTTCTCACGTGTGATGTTGATTCTATTTATTGCTGTTGATGCCCACAGTAACTCATTTAGTCCAGGTGATAGACCATATCWCATAAACAGAGAATTCTGTGGTTTACTGACAGTTTCATCTATAATAAAGATATTTCAGTCTTCTTTAAGTATATGTGAAAATCTGCATAAACACAATGGAAAAAGAGTATTAATACTCACAGCTGTTGCAAGTCTTTAAGAGTTATTGTGTTACCTTAGTTTTCTCACCCTAGAAAACATGCATTAGACTTTTGGAAAGGGCTTAGTGGGTTTTCTTCTAAGAATTCCTGTCTCATTCATATATATGGGATACAGCATCTTTGCAATATTTCTTTATGTCCAAAACAATCAATTGATTCAGGCAGAACTTGCAGCTAAGGGGTGCTAAGTAAAAATTCCTCTCCTTTATTCATTGTGACCATGAGTGCATTTCTTGATGTTCTCCATGKTTCCCATCTTCAAAACCTTTCTTCCAAAGCCACAGGTATGACAAGACTTTAGTATCTTCATTTCAGTATATGCATCTAAGATACAAAATGACATGTGGAAATCACTAGATAAATTGCAAATATCTCAGCATCTAGATGCCCTGTTTTTTTCAGAAGTGGTAAACATTTTCCATATTCTTTATAGGCAAGGGAGAAGTTAGATAAGATTACCTAAAATCAGGGCTGAGACTGGCACTYCAAACTGATTGAAYGGAGAAYAAAGAGCACATCTACTGTCTTTGAAAATAAAAATGACTGAAGTGGCTTGCACAGTAACACACAGAMTGTGAAAGACATGGAGCTTAGTTCTCCTGTCTTGGTAACTTCTTTCAAGCACTTTCTGCTATTGAAATTGTGCTGCAGCGTAAGGCTTTCACAAAAAAATAGATTTCAAAGAAAGTAACTTCATTCTAATCTCAGTAACAATGYRACCATAATCTTTACTTTGGGCTCTGGATTATTGTGTTCTTTCAGCAYCATTTTGTGAGGGAAATATATAATGCATATATCTACGTCACTTTTCATTTGCTTTTTAAAATAAAATATTCATCAGACATGCAAAAAGAATGAATTCATTTACTTCAAAGAAGAGGAATTTCTGTGCAGAAGGGTTCAGCATATCTGTAGAGGCTACAGCATGCTCCAGTTTTCTAAACAGTATTAAACAATTCTTTGATGATATTTTAAGAAGCTCTTCTAGAAGGATCATTTCTAATGGAATACTCTCAGTTACAGAAGGTACTTGTGTATTATATACTTAGCATTAGTATTGGATGCTTTCTCCTAAGGCATGGCAGATGCCCTGGACTTCTAGTACATTTATATTTGCACTAGCCTGCTGGTCATTTCTTATTAGCAATGTGAGATTTAACCTCCTTTTCCTAAATCTTACCTGAAATCTGGCTGACAGGACAAGATACAGAAGCTGATACAACCCTGCCTGATTGTGGTAGCAAGTGGRAGAGAGATTAGTACTAAAAATTCTATGTCCATTGTTATCTCTGCTGTTAGTTGCCATCAAGGTCAGTAGTGGGTGGCTTCTTTGTTACTGCCATTGTCTTCAGGTGGGGAATATGGGCATGTCTGTGTCGAGGCTGGAATGCTACAGTGCTTGCAAAGCTACTCTGAGATGATCTTACCATTCAAATGTCTAAAACAAAACAACAGTATCAGCTCAGTGGTAAAGACACATCCCAGTTTACTGCTTGCCAGCACATTTGCCTGATGCTCTCCTATACAGGAAATAAGGTGTTTCAAAATGATGCACTGGAGCAGCATCAAAATACACCACCAAAGACTACCATCACCTTCACTTAGTTTTAATTCTTATTTCATTTGCAGAACARCCCTACTTAAATATCACATTTTCTCCGTATCTTTTTTTTCTTAATATCCTGTCTTAGCCTAACCTCAGCTTTATCAGATTCAAAAGTAGTACTACAGCTTTTCTTTCCTTGTGTCTTGGTAAGATTGGGCATTCTGTGAATGCCATGGCCAGTTTTTATGTGACAATGTAGATGCTGAAAAGCATGCTGTAGCCCTACAGCTACAACACGAGGGACATAGAATTCTGTCACATACCTGCTGGTGCTAATGAAAAAGCTACAACCCTGAAACGTCCATTCATATCTGAAATCTGTTTGTTCACCTTGTCTTGRCTGCATGTGCATACAGGTAAAGATATAGATAAATGACAGAGAGAGATGATATCAAGATAGGTACAGGCATGCATGCATCCATTTGTGTACAAATGGATTTAGAGCAATTTTCATTTGGAAGAAAATAATGAAAAGGACTATGTCCTAATTTTGATCCAATAAAATATTTTCCTTTTGAGCTCCAAAAAAGTCTTTAATCTTATCAAYTAAAAATGGCAAAACCTAATGTAAAAAATTCTCATGGGACTGATGCAAATTGGTTGCTCAGTACTTGAGATCTTCTAATAAAAGGCTAATCTTTAAACTCAACCAGAAACTTCCACTTCAAAAGATTTAACTTTTTCAMTCATGTTCTTTCAAGCAAGGTATTTCTCTTCTAAATGGACACAAAAAAAAAAAAAAAGAAAGAAAGGGAGAGGTAATAAAATGCTTCAGTGAAGTTAGGATTTGTTCCTTGGTCGTCTGGTGTGATTTGTAACTTAGCAGACACAATACCTCAGGGGACAAAAAACCCCAACAATTACAGTTGACAATTAATGCCTCTCTAGTGCCTAACGTTTTTATGACTAATCACAACAAACTGTAATGTACACAATTCCTCTGTTCAAAGGGTAGTTTGGAAGGAAAAATTTAAATTGAGCCTATTATCCATCTGTTTTGGTTTTTTTTTCATTCAGTGACATTCTAACGGAACATGTAGAAACTGTTCCAAACAGCGACCGGAACTTGAAGGTCCTGCCCTGGATAAATGACATAATTTCTTCTTCTTCCTTTCTCTTCCATTAAATCTYCATTTATTTTCCATCAGTTGGAGACTCTTAATCCTGCTGGGATTTAAGASCTAAGTGTTACTGGAGTGCAGATTGTAATTAGGAAAACACACAATTCCTACAAGAAAATCCAGGGAATTTAAGTTACTAGTCTCAGATTTGGTCAACAGTTTATTTCTAAAGAGTTGTAATATAAGCTTGTTCAACTGGAAACATACAAGTTCACAGTCTTTCTGCCTTTTGGAATTCACAATTAAAAGCAACAAAACATCTGTGTAGCTACTTCAGGATTTTATCTCCCTTTTGACTAGATCTTGGTGATTTTCATTCATACATACAACAGGGGGTGTTTCCTGTCTTTGAGCTGAGCACACCCTGCAGGAGTGGCTRTTGGGGTGTGTGTGGAGGGAGCAGCCCACACAGAAGCTGCCTGTAACCTTAGGATACCAGTTTACCCAATTGGCCCAGTCTCCAGCAGCATTTTATACCTGCATGCAGGCYGATGAGCTCCAAAGTAAATGACAAACTCTTCACCTCCCCCATCGCTGGAGCACATTGATTATGTGAGCACCTAGAGCACCTAGCTCCTGCAATACCCACCTGGTGTTTGCATCCTGGGACAAATCACATTGGCCATCAGAGATGGAGAAGGGGAGTGGGGAGCCAGAGGAACAATGCCTGCAAAGATCYATCACACTCAATCAATTCAAAGATGGTCTAGATGGCAGTGAGTTGGCCTTATAGAGGACAGGTTATTTTAAAGTAGGGAGGATGAGTGGAGAATCCATCTGAGGAAAAYCAGTGTACTGTAGGAAAGGATCTGTGGATTATCTGAGATGATTCCCAAGCACAGGCAAACAGTGTCATAGTGCTGCAAGAAAAATCACACACTGTACTGGAACTTAGAAGCAGCAACATACRCAATTTGTAAGCCAGTCCTTCCACCCACCACAGGTCTGGCAAGGTTTTGTAATAGTACCACATTTATTTTTGGACATGACAACAAATGGACATGGACCAGTTGGACAGACCTGAGACGTGCTGAGAAGAGCACTATGTTGTATGAAAAAAATCAGACAAAATGGAATTGTTTAGCTTAGAGAACAGGGAACTAAGTGGTGACGTGACAGCAGTCTGTTACAGAAAAGGTAACAGGAAGAGGAGATTCACCTGTCTTTCAAGCCCATAGTAGAGAAAACAAGAAGTAGTGGCTATAAATTACAACCAGGAAGCATCAGCTTAAATACTAGTGGTTTGAAGTTTCCAACTTGGGAGCTTTGTAAAGACAAAAACAATCTCACTAAAGATGACCTTGCCTCAGGAGTTTGTCTGTAGCAGGTGATCCCTTTAAAGCTCATTCAGCCTTGTGATTGATTGTCTTATTGACGTCTAGATCTCAAATAGACTGTTTTCCTGTCTCAAGAGCCACGGGAAATAGCAAAACCAATTCCTGAGTATCTTCAGTACCAATTTTAAGTTATCCAGGACATAGCAATATTGTGTTCTGAAGCTGTAAAAGTTTATTTTGCCCATATTACTTTA
Organism: Alauda arvensis; assembly: GCA_902810485.1. Taxonomy (NCBI): domain Eukaryota; kingdom Metazoa; phylum Chordata; class Aves; order Passeriformes; family Alaudidae; genus Alauda; species Alauda arvensis. The sequence continues at coordinate 1,651,317 of CADDXX010000014.1, forward strand.
TATTAACTGAATGATGATGGAAACACCTGCTACTTTCTATAAGAAGAAAGTGCAACACAAACAGCGGCTACTTCATTTATTACCCTGCCTGGAATCTGCTCAGCCATACCATAAGCTGTCAATTTTGAAGCAGAGAAAACTGCTGGAAATGCCAAGGAAGTGACTAATCTCACCTAGCTTCCTGTGTCTACTGTATAAATGCCTACAACCTCACAACTCACACTGATCTCCATTCACAGTGAACAGAGAAACTAGGCAATTGTAGGATGTAATTAATTTAACTTATTGAAGATGTCCATATCAGGGTGAGATGAACAGAAATGCTTATTATTCTCCATTGACTAGAGGRAGACTTGATGAATAGCTCAGATGGAGAATTCTCCATGGTAAATATCCTCATTGTCTAAGAAAAAAAAAATGCACCTGGTGTGTCTGTATTCAGAGTCCAACAGTATCAACCTAACAGTRTTAGATGAACAAGTGTGATGATCAGCAGCTGTTTGAAAGAGAAGGTAATAGGGAAAACTCACTCCACCTCAGTTAACTCCTACAGTTAACTGCAGATAAAACTAGGAGGTAGAAATTATAAAGTTGAAATGACTAACCCTGTAAGAAGGAAGTATCATACAAATGATGTTAAAACCAGAAAATAAATATGTAAAATCAGGGCAAATATCTTTCAGMTTAAGAGTCTGTTGATTGAAACTGCYGTCTACTGGTGTTTATTTTAAATTAGAATGACTTTGTAGATTGAAAAGCATAATATTCCTTCCCTTGGGSTCTCCAGATGAAGTGTAAAGGTTAGGTTCATGCTATGTCTAGAGTTACAGATTCATTAACAGCTTACTGTATTTTCAATCATTAAAAAATAATCTAGAAGGAAGGAGCATGGCATTTCTCACCTAAGATTTTTTTCTTGAAAAGGTCTCCCTTTCCTATGTTAGGATTTTTCCGTAAAACACTATTTTTAATTTGAGAAAAGAACAGAATGCACTCTCTAGCATCAATGTTTGAGTATTTAACCCTGCCTTCCTCTACAAAATCGAATTTCTTCATACAACATCACATAGTTTTCTTTTCCTCTGGACTCAACAAYTGTGTTGAATTATACAATATAGCACTGCAGCCTTACCAGATACACAGGTTTTTACCAGAGCTTCCCTTGAAGGGTCAGGCATCCTGACTGGTTCCAWGATTCCTGGCTGTTCCATCTCRCCCTTCTTYCTTCTTYTCACCTATTCCTCTTCAGCATTTGTCCCCAGTATTGCCTATGACAGTCAGATCCCATGCTAATGGTTGCAGTATATGTACCCACTTAGCAGAAGCATTTAGTTACCAGGTTCCATTCTGAATATTACCTTGCACAATGCTGGAATCATTCTCAGTCAGACATTTGCAGGAGAAAAATAAAAGAAAACTCTTAGCTCTGGGGCTACTAGAGACAATGTTTCCTCAAGTGCATAAATTTTTAATTTTTTTCTTATTGCTTGAGGATCAGAATACAGAAGCCAATCAAGATGAACAAAGATCACCCTCTAGAAATTTGCTCTACACACAGACTCCTGAATATATAGAYAGCATTGGACTGTATTTCATCTTGAAAATCCCACTAAGTTTGACAGGAAATAAATAGATTGTATACAATACAGAATAAGTTCAGTTAATTGAATAACTAGGGATCACAAGAAGATTTCTGAGAGTTCAATGTATATTACCCAGTTGCATCAGAGTCCTGAAATAACAGGTTGAAGAACCTTTCTCTGTACAAGAGAGTGTTAGGCAGCAGTCCCTAGAGCTTCATTATACATGTGTTTTTAGATAGCTACTTGGAACTCATGTTGAGATGAAAAAAGACGATGTGTAGAAAGAGAAACTAGTTAATTCCACTCCTTTTGTAACAGYTACAATACTTTCCTGTGTATCACCATGAAATTTTGACTTCCCAGCAAGTTTCCATGGATTTTCCAAGGCAAAACCCCATAATCTTCTTAAGAGGAAAAAATAGAGATACTATATCTTGTAAAAAAAATGTATTTTGCATRTGAAGCGTTTGTAAATTTGGTGTGTTACACTGTTGCATTAGAATTCTCAGGCAGCACATGCCTGTATTTCCTAAATATCAGCATATTTTTAAAAAGTAATACACTGAATGTGGCTTTGCTAAAATGTATCACAGAAAAAGCTCTTGTGTTCCCCTTAGCTGCTAAGCACTGAAATTCAGACATTGTTYGAGAAATTTATTGACCTTCTTGTCGCTGTCTCACACAAAGATTGAAAAGACCCTTACACACAAAGGCCTTCCATTGCTCATGAGGTTAATGAAACTACCTACATGGTGGAATTTGCTGGGTCAAGCTCCTAATTTCCAGCTTAGCATTTTAAACACAGTAAGAAAAATGATTCATCAATATTTAATGTGTATATTTATTTATTTTCCAGTGGCCTCCAGATAACTGACACATTCCTGACTGCAGTCAATGAAATTGCATTATGAATAAACAATATAGATGCAAAAAGCCAGATGCACAGGTGGGTAAATGAGCAGATCCCAGAATGCCACAGGGTTATTGCTCTCTGGAGTTAACACTGAGAACAACAATGCATCCCCTTACTATGATTTAAATTGTCTCCTTAAAAGAAGAAGGTGCCCCAAGCAAGAGACCCAAATATCTGTGAGATATTCCATAACACAGTAGGAATACAAAACAAACAGAGGATCAGWAAACAGACTGAGTGCAAATCAGAAGGGAGTGCAAAAGTCTCTGCTTATTCCCCCAGTGTTTGGGTTAGGTTGAAGCAAGAGGCAGATTGTTCCTGCATGCCTTGGAAGCAGATGCGGATGAACACTTAGAGCTGTGGCCAGGCTGCTTCTGCTCTGGCCTTTGTCTGCAGTGCCAGTGGTGGAGAACACTGAGACACCAYGTAACAGGCCCCAAAGCACCCATGGATCCAGGGTCATGTGTGACAGGAGATCCTGTGTTATTTTTCCATTCAGTTTTTGTTTTTCAGCAGAATCTGAAAATCAGCTGTGTCCAGTTAACTCCAGCTGCATTAAGGACTTTTAGACACATGAGGACACATTTCAGGCATCAGCAGTGACACTAACATGCTGTTAGGTGATATTTTCCAACAGACCCAGTCATCTCCACAAAATGCTGCAGCTACRTGCCAGAAAGGCTCCTTCTGTGTACAAACCTGACATCAGGAAAGCAYAAAAGATGGCATTGCCAGTAATGATCCCATAGCAAACAAGAATTTTGAAGCCATATATACAGAAAGCAAAAAACCAAGACCAGAAAGTCACTGTTAGGTAGCAAAATTAAAAAAAAATACAGACACAAAATCCAACAAGCTGGCAGCCAGGCAGCAGTCTTTTTGGAGCTCTATATTGGTTTTCAGCTCACAGCTGCTGAACACCAGCTGTGTGTACCTTATGTGGCAGCCCACATGCTATTCCTGCAGCTTTCCAAAGGCCCCCCCCCCCCTCGGTGAGCCGACCTTTTAGAGGGATTCTGGAAAAGGAATGCAATGTTTTCTGCCTGCCCAAAAGGAAGGTAAAGTTGCTGAAAATTAAGGCATTAATGTACCCAGATAGAAATTACTAGCCAGCAGTGTGCTGGAGAGAACAGAGGGGCTGTTCACATCACAGGTTCAACACTCCTGAGGCTAATGAGCTCTCTACTGCAGTGCTGGTGGAACCAAGGATAGTAAATGKAATCTCTACAGCCTTACTATTCCTTATGCTAAAGAGCTTTTTAAGGATGTTCATTATTGGAGCAATAATGTCACTTTATATTTGACCTATCAATGTCACCTTATATTTGCATCAGGAAATTTTGTTCAACTTGCTTCTATGATTGCCAAACTAGGATGTTTTTAGGTGTACAGCTTGACATTTTCCATGCCCAAATACAGTTCTTAACAAATTCCTAAAATGCTGATGTTTCTCTGTCGGAAACCCTAGAACTTTATCCTTTGGAAATTATCTTTGTCATTAGATAGGGGTGTAGTTTTTGTGCTGTTGCTTCTGCAATTGTGGTCARACTCAGGCAAATGACTGCCCAAGTGAGTAAGTGCCACTGTTTTACAGGTTAAAGGTGTAATGTGTCAGGGCACAATAAGCATGACTGAGTCAGATTATATTCAGGCAAAAAAATTAAATGTGCCATGTCTGGTACAGAGACCAGCTGGCCTGACATTGCCCATGGCATCATTATAATCTCTCTCTGTACAGCAGGGGGGCCTCATTGCTGCTGCCTGCTGGGAAAGGTCCCTGGCTGTGCTAGTTTCTGAATGGTGCCAGTGTACTCTTTGTCAGAGTGCTTGTTAGTCCACATCAGAACTATGCTATCACTTAAGAGTGYAGACTGGTGGGTGTCAGTAACCCAAACTGTTTAATTTAAAAGTACAGCTTTGACCTCAGAGCTCCTAYATAACATCCTCACAAACAAAGTTTCTTCAACTCCCTGCTCTGTAACAAGCTTGAGTTACACGAGAAACAGAGAGGGAATCTGTGTTTGCCCTGAACTACCTGTAGCAAGCCAAACTTTCCTTGAAACTGCTTTTTTTGCCTAACTTTAGGACACCCTTTTTCTCAGTTTGGGGTCCTGGTATTGTGCTAGAAGCAGCCTGACTCAGTACCTGCTAGGTTAGATGTGCTGACCAAGGTGGTACAGGACCAGACAGGTCAAAAGGGGACATTGGAGAGCTATCAGTTAGAGCTACTGGAGAGAAAAGGAATGCCTGGGCAGGGGAAACAGCATCAGGTGGACAAAACTGGTTGAAGCTCTGTAACATTACCTGTTAAATAATGCCAACCCATCCCAGAGTATGGCCACAATGCTACTTTGCATACTGCTTAGCATATGCTCATTGAGACAACATCTTGGTGGAGAAAATAGTCTATGCCTATTTTGTAAAAAATTACTATAATCCATGCATTAAAAAAAGCAAATTAACCYTGAGCAGAAAAATTTCATTTTAGCACTTTGTAACTTTTGAATGTTTGTCTTTCCCATATCAATAATGCAATTTTAAAACAGATTTTCTGAATTGACATTTAAGATAAAATGCATGAATATGTATTTATTCTTTCTCAACAGAGATGCTATGAACATCCTGGTACTATGACTAAGTCAAAACACTCTAGGAAATGCAATTAGAAATTGAAAATTTAGGTAACAATATTTTTGTTTAAATAGTTTAAGCATTTTTACTGGTTTGTTTCAAAATTGCCATAGGCCATCCTTCAGGCTGAATTCAGGAAGGATTCCACATGTACAGTTGCAGTGCTCTGTTTGCCCCTGCAAACATTACCAACCTACAGCTTTAGTAATAAACTGCTGTAGAGCATGTTGCTTTAACATTGGAAAAATTAGTTTAGAACAAAGACAGACGGGAGTTAATTACAGACACACTCAGCGCTCACATCTGAGAGCTCTTCAGTAGTAATGAGAGCAGATATTCTACATTTGGTACAAGACATAGTAAAGGAATTTGACAAATTGTGTGTCTGATGGTAAAATTAAGGACTCATTGACTCTCTGGGGTCCTTAGAGTTGCAAAGAATTGCCTTCAGATAGATTACTTGAACTCTTGTGTTTTGTACCAGCATCTGTGCAAAATCAGACCTGAGGAATTCAGTGTTGGTTGTATCCACAAAGAAGACCATCCTCTGTGGGCCTGATATTTCTGTGGCTGAGAGATTTTAGCCTGCTACCAGCTGCTAACTTTTTCCCAAGGAAAAATCTCTCAGACCCAGAAATATCAGGCCCACAATCCTCCAGCAGCCCTTCCGGCTTTTCTGGTACGGAAGCTGTGTCAAGCTATCTCAAAACTTCAGCAAGCTTTAGACATGGAAATAAAATTGATGACCTGAGAAAATACAAATGAGATTTGGATCTCTTTTAAATATTACATCAGATGGACCATAAACTAAGGAATATAATCAAGCCTTTGCTTTGCAGTAGCAACATAGAAGATAATTGAGATAATAGGTCAGAGAAGGAGCCTTAAAAGGAGGTAACTTTTTAATACAGAGCTTAGATTAACTTTTATTTATTCATCAGCTCCCTTATTGATATTATGAAATTTGAAGGCACAATATGTACTCATTCTGTCACGATGGCATAAAACCTCCTTATTGTTTGGGCTCAGTTGTAAGTGTGTGTATTAAATAAAAAGCTAGCACAAGATTAAAAATGGGGTCAAAACCAGGGTGATTACATTTTTTGTCACATCTGGCATTTGGTGATTATTTCAGTGTCTTACAATGCAAGCGACAATTCCATAAGAAATGGATTATCCATGCACATATCATGAGGCAAACCCAGCCTCCCTCCTCATAATGAAAAATATTCCCTTATCTGCCAAGAATACACTGTGGATTCTCCAAGACTCTACATATCTGTAGGTGTCTTTTTGAGTCAGGTGCACTGATGAAATTGCAGCACCACTGTGAGGACACAGGTTTACATCGCCAGCAGACATCAGCACCCTCTCCTGACCTTCATTTTCCTTGACCCTTTTGGACATGTTGGTCAGTCTGTGATTGGAATAGTCAGTGGTTAACGAGGATTTGGCTGGCAGTCAGTCTGTGTTCCTGGAGCTCATACAGTGCCAGTACAGGGCTTGGGGAAGCTTGATTCAGGGCTGGAGAGAAAATGGTCACAGTTAAGATTAAAATGAATTGTGACCACATGTTCATGAAGGGAGTAATTAGACAAACTGCATGGTTTTGTAGGACTGTATTTGTGAGAAATTATCCAAAWAAATACCAGAGATTAGCAATATAACTGATAACCATTCAAACAATTTTTTCAAAATGTCTGTACCGTATTAARACCAGAGATTTCTTTTCTCTCATGTGTTTGCTCTTTTTTCCCAGGATTCATTTTTAAGCTCCACAAGACCCTTATTCAGGTGCTCTTCACCAACTTTGTGTCCCAACTTCTTGTCATTTTCTATGCAGCCTGAATCCCACACAGCTATTTAGGTGCATCACTAAGGATTTCTGTGCCTGGGCTTTAAACACTTGGGTGTCTATTCTTTTTATCAAAATGAACATGGAAAGATTCCACAGGTGCCAGTGGGAGGTCAGAGGGTTGATACCCTGTGTGTTCAGGCTTGTAGAACATGGGGAGAAACCGCATCTTTGATTTCAGGTTGCACACAAGGACAAGCTGAGTGTGCATGGGAGCATCTTGGAGGCATTCCAGATTACAGGCTCTCTTCAGTTTCCAGATAGCTCAGCTAAACTTAGAAGGGATGATGGGGTAACAGTGAATCCAAACTTTTGTGAAAAGGAACAGACACTCTCAGCAACAGGCCCTTTTTCTCACCATCTGCACCATTGTACAGTACTGCAATATCTTGAAGCCCAGAAAAGGRAATAATTTTAGGCTCTACTTTTTGGTTTTTTCTAGACAAAGAGACAACAACAAAGCACTCTCTGAAAATGCAGTAGTTCTAAATACTCTGCTTGGTTGCATCTGATATTTAGGAAGTTAATAGCTTTCAAGTATTCATGAACAACTCTGCAGATCAGTAAAAGGAATGCAAAATTGGTCAGAAATAGTCAGAAATGGTGTCTCTTCATAGAGCTGAATCCCATGTAATTTGGGAACTGATGAGTGTTTCTTTATTTTTAATTATGAGGGAAGCCTTCTGTTAGAATAATGTTTTGTCCAGCATTACACATTCCCTTTATCTAGGGAGCTGGCAGGGAGAGAGGACAGAAGCTCTTCAGGCAGTTGAAGCTGAATTTAATGGGATTCACAGAAGAGATTTAAGGAGCTAATCATCCTTATAGCTGCTCAAGTTCAATTTTTATCCCCCAAAGCTACTAATTTTTTAAGCATGTATTTTTGGCAATGCTTTGCAGAAAATATCTCCCCTTGGGGCACATTGAAATGTGCAGGCTGTATTACATGAATGAGATTCTTTGCCATCTCAGTAATCCATAACTGCCAGTGACACATAAAACCAGGTWTTCCCTCATCTCAGCAGGCTGACCTATTCCTAGCCTTACACTTAATAAAGTCAGAGGAGGACACAGTGGCAAGCAGARCTACAGTCCTTAGATGCCAGGATCCAGAGTCACAACTGTCACTATTGGATGCCCACTAAGTATCCAAACATGAGGAAGGCTCCACACCAGGATTCAAAAAAATTGGCCCTTTCACCCTCTGTCAGCCAAAGTAAATGTCATAGATAGCTGTATGTTTGATGTTTCAACATATATCAATATACATATGTAGTCCATTTAGAGGGAAGAGGGTTAGAAAATGCAAACCAAGCAAATGACTCTTTGCATATATTTATCCCTCCCTTGGCTACTTCTATTGCAAGCTCAGTGTCATTTAAATTAATGGAGTAAGAGGAATATTGACCACAATTTGGAAGGAGATATTTTGGAATTATTCAGGCATCCCTTATGCCTCATAGACATCTTGTTCTAATTAACACAATGCTTGTCAAGGAGCTGCAAAGTGCTTTTAACAGGGAGTAAATTGGTAGAAAAGCGAAATAACTGTGAGTTTTGGGATCTTTATCAACTTACTTGAGATAGGAGAGATAAACAGCCCTGGTTTCCATGAGTTCCCAAAATTCCTGGCTTCTTTGAACCTGTCTTGAACAAGTCTACTATCTCCATAACACATCCTCCTTCAAACACAAGGGCATTATTTTAGAATACTGAATGCAAGGACAACTGAACAACTCACCTCACATCAGTTTCCTTCAAAAGGAATGTGTGTCCTGTGTCTATATGGCAGAAGAGGGTCATTCATCGGTGTCTGGGCTCACAGCCCTGCACTGGGAGACAGCCAAGACTTGTCTAAAGCCGGCAGCCTTGCTGCCAGGGGAGGCAGGCCCTGGAGAATTTCTCATCATCTGATAATTATTGCAGCACTGAAGGAAGAGTAGGGCTTAAATTGGCCAGATCTGGAAGGGTAGGGATGCCACCACTGTTTTCAGCAAACCTTAAAAAGCTGAAGGCAGCCCATGTGCAGATGTTAGAGTCTTTCCCTCCAGAAGTCCCAGAGGCAGAACTCCCAAATGGTTCCTGGGCACAGGAGGGAACAACATGCTCTGAAAACACCCAAGAGAAAAGTAAGTGCCTCTGCTGACCTCAAGTTCCATTTTAGACAGACGCATTAAAAAAATATATAGCATGGGTTTGAATGCTTCAGTTTCCAGAATTGGCACAAAACCTCTGCAATGATCCTCCCAGAAGGTGTCACATTCCTCAAGCCCTCCTATGAGTCCTTACAGTTTTTCAGCTACCAAGTGCTTATCAACATTGTCAAACATTTTCTGTATTCACTTGGCTAGAAGCAGTTTGAATCTTGTAGGTTAAGTATTGGGACAAGGCTGTGAAGGTTAGTAAGGACTGTGAAGACACAGTGAAAAACACTTGGAAGGTATTGGTATGTTATACAAAATTTTTAGTGAYTGTGGAAAGCCCAATTATAAAAAGACATCTTGAGGAAGAAAAAAGTTAGTGAAGATGAGGAGCCAAGGCTATATGAGTCTTCCACCTGATTGGTATCTCGTGTGTAGCAACTGTGGCCATGTTGAGTAAGGCAGAAAGAGCCATAAATCTCACCAGAAGAATAAAGATGGGGAATTAAATGCCAGAGAGAGTACCTGGATCTTTTCAATGTATTTTAAATGTATTTATCATGTAGTCACAACACTGAAAAGTTCACAATTGTACTTCATTTCTTATATCTTTTCTACCTAGGTAGAGAGGTCACTTCTTAACCTCAAGAAAAGCAGGTCAGTGTCAGTATAGCTCATGCTACCCGAAAAGAAATATATCCTGTTTCAGGAGCATCCCTCTTTCTGAAATCCTTATCCATACACTTGAAGAAAAAGATATATAAATTGAGATTGGCAAGATTGTCTGTGGATTTGGATGATAAATTTGTATTTATTCCTGTAGGGATATTAGGAAATGGGATGTTTCATAGCAATTTTGAATTATATTGTTTTTAAGGTTTTTGATTTATTTTCTTTGTGCTGCCATGTTGATAACCTAAAAGATATGCAATAACACATAAAATAACAAAAAAAGAATTATTACACTGGTGGCCTACTAAAGGCTTATTTTATCACATATTTATAACATTAACATGCTCATTAGAATACATGATCATGTATGTCAGACGAATGCCAAAACCCAGTAATCACACAGCCACTAGGAGCTACCCCTGCTCTCCCACAAAAGCTGCACTCATTTGCTTTCAAACTTGTGGCTATGAGCCAGTGTACATGGGCAGCCTAAAATTATTAAACAAGGAGCTGCTTCTTCAGTTGTGAGAATCTTCACTGGCTGTAGACCTTCGGTAACTTCTGGTGCCACTAAATCAAAAGCCTGACACAATTCCTGATTCTGTGTGGGAACTTGCTTAGACTTGCTTCAATTCTCACAACCAGAGCTGAGCTTTCAAGCCTGCACAATTTCTGTGATATTTGTAAACTGCTGATCATACAGAACTATACTTATCAAACATTGTTTTGCATTCTGGTGAGAAAAATAATTAGCATAAGCACATTTCTGTAATTACAGTAAAAAGCTTTGCTTTTCATGGTGCTAAAACTTATTTTTAATTGGATTTACAAACTGAATTAATTTTATATAATTGCCTTGGATTCTGTAGTTCACTGTTAAAAATCATTATCCCAGCTGGCCCCTAGCAGTCAGTCCCCATGTCTGACCAACCATTCCTGAATACAGACACGTGTGAAGCGCTGCCTTGTGCTCCAGGGGATAATGGAAATGCAGGAAGCTATCAATAGCCAGCTCAGGCTAATGAAAGCACATCTCTGCAGGGCCTGAGCAAGCTGATGATTGGTTGTTAATTATATGGGGCAAGTTCAATGGCATTTCCCTGCAATAGGTTATGTCTGCTTGACCATGATATCTGCCCAGTTTATACACCCATTTAATTACATTGCAGTTTTCATACTGGCAAAATGCAGAAACTCCTGTTAAGTTAATAATTCAAAAATAAATGGGATTTTGCTAGTCTTATCACATAAACTCATAAAGAATTTTCATTGTGTCTGTATGCAATGGAAATACCAAGGTCTACTTACCATTTTGGTATCTAATGCCTTCTTTCCAAAAGAGAGTTCTCAGCCTGTTCCATTTAGCTCCCCTTTTCATCCTTACCTCTGCATTTCTACCAAGTGAGCTGTCTGTAACTGCCTCTAAAAGCGCCTCTGCCCACATTTTTCCTTGCTTTGTGAAACTTCTCTGCACAGAGATTTTATGTTAATGGAAGAAGAAATTTTGTGTCATCCAACTCAGTTTGTCTTTGTTTTCAGCACACCAACCATTATATATTTTCTTGGTATCCCATCCTATGTGAGTTTTTATGCCTCTCTCTGTTCAGACTTGGGTCTCATCTTGTCTCTCCCYTGTCTAAATCAGAGTAACAGCTCCAGACAGTAGCTGCACTCCTCTGCCTCCTTCATATTTTTTTCTCTCTCTAAGTATTAGTAGTTCTATCAAATCTTTGTCCATCTCTTTGTCTCTTGGAAAAGGAAAGTTGTCTTTTACAGTAGAAATGGAGTCCTTTTGAGGTTCGTACATTTTCTGCACTTGGTAATATACAGCTGATGAAATTGGAAAGGGAAGTTTTTTGGACCAGTGAGAGCATTTAAGGACTTTGACATTGCAGAGTCTAGATTTGTTTAGTTTCCAGTGCAGAGAAAKCGTGCCAGTCGTGGAATAAAGGATGTCTACTTTGATATGTACACTTAAGGTGGAACCACAGGAAGCATCTTTGCTCCTGAGACATGGTCTGAACCCAGCCAGCACATAAACAATGATAAATGGTTCAGCTGCAGTTCTGTATTCCCAGAAATCATCTTATACATAGCYATGAAACCATTCCAGTTAAGCAGTCAGACGTGTTATCATAGCACCAAGCTCTGACCCCTGTGGTTACATAGGATCTGCTCAGAAATGGAGTCTCAATAATGTTTTTTTCCTACTCTTTACAGACCTTTATACAGCTTCCAAATTTTAATCACAGTAGCTGTATTCAGTGCCTGGAAAAACAGTTCCTATTCATTATCATCCCTCCAGTACTCCTTAGGCTGCCAAATTGCCATCAGTGCTTTTACTCTTAGTTTGTATGTATCTTCCTGTCCCACTGGCTCAGCTTCTTGTGTTCTGTGTTCTTTTAGGAATGACAACTAAAAAAGATACCATGCATTTGTTTGCAATAATACCTTTTCTCAGTGGCATGTCCAGCTGCAGGCTGGGGTGCTGGCTTGCACATCTCCTACAGCCATTCATTGCAGCACAAGACTGGGAATTGACATCACTGATAGCTGTGGTCCCACCATGGGAGAGGGCTGTGGCACCTCACCTYTTTGCCATGTCAATTCAAAAGAGAACCAAGCTCCAAGGGTGCCAAAGAGTCAGGGTTCAGCTTTTTCATTCTGCAGCTGTATGGGCAAAACTAGAAGTTTCATGAAGTATTATTTTTTGTCCATTTTTGGGTTTTGATGGTATCTAGATGTTCACACTTGACTGAAATGCTGAGTGATGGATTACTGCCATYAATACAATCTCAAAAATTTTTTGTATGATACCCATGTGTGTTTGTAACCATTTTATCTTCTTGGGCATAATGTCAGACTATTTTTCAGGTACATATCATGATTTATGCCCTTYCTCTTAGAGTGAAACATTTCACTGGAGTAATCACGGTTTCCAGTCTACCTTTTATCAATGACATCAACTCATTCACCAGCCTAATGCTGCATTATCCCAGGAAAATCACATTGTTGTGGTATTACCTTTCCCCAGAGGAGGCTGAATTGCTTTTATTACTTCCTGCTTGAACAACTGCTAATCTCATTTCTGGAGTTCTTCCAGCAGGAGAAGTATACTTCTGACACGATTGATTCAAATCACCCTTGCCAGGATTTAACAGACTGAAATATCTTTCTTCAAGGGCAGAGATTTGATTTCCTATAGAATCTGTAATTTAAAGACAAGAAGGGGTGTTTGTGCATTTCCCCATTTATCCTCCTGTTTTAATGAATTTGTCCATATTTTCAGTTTTCTGATTCTAAATTAATAATTRCACCTACAGYCAGACTCTCTAAAGATTTAAAACTACAGTCCCATGATTTCTGTCCCTATTCAAAATGTAAGCTACCCAGAATTTGGTTTTCAGTTCTTGTTTTCCTCCATTAATTTTCCAAATAATTGCTAAATCATCTACTTACTTTTAAATCTAATATTCAGATTCCCAAACTATTGATGTACAAAGTAAGGTCTAGGGCCAAGAGCWTATGAGCAGTCACAGGACAAATCCATATTGTGCCCAGCCTTCACCAAGGTAACACTGTGGCTGTATCCTCAAAATACATTGAAGGGACACTCCCATTTCTAAACTAAAAAATTCAATTTCCCTGAGATTAGGCAGTAAAACTGCAGCAATGAACTTCTATTCAAAAAGCTTTCAGCTTTCACGTGGAATGCAATGCCTATAACAGGCTCTTGTGGCTCTGGAGAAGAGATCTGAGGATGGAGGCAGAAGAAAGCGGGAGCCTTCCCCTTGACTGCCAAAATCTCCTCCCCACCCCCATCATTCCCCTTCTGCCCCTGCCCTCACACAGTTCCTGCAGTGACAACTACATTGTATATCAGCTTGCCAAGGGATCTCTAAACAGTATTACTGAAGGAATTTGTGTACCTTAACTTCTGCTTTTAGCTGGAGGTGAGTATATTTTTTATAAGAATTTGTCCCTTAAGCAACACCCTTTCAGTTCTTGGGGAAGAAAAAAGTTAAGCTGGTTCCTTCTGCTATGAGGGACTGATCCAAATAGACATCTTAGAGAAGTAAGTGGATAGTGGCAAGTCCCATGGGTCCTCCTGTGTCTCCATTTCCTCCC